>PVLD010003264.1:69154-146123 GCA_004027595.1 Dinomys branickii | reverse complement strand
CCATCATCTGTGTAACTGAGTAACAAAGGTGAAGGTAACATTATGTAGGACAGCATCCAGAGCTAATTCCCTTCTATGTTCTCTATAATTCTGTATTTCCTCAATCGTTTTTGTATTAACAGAAGTGAAGATAACTTCATATTATACAGCATCCAGTGCAAATTCCCTACTATCTTCTCTATAATTTGGTATTTCCTTTGATGTTTTTGTGTTAACTAGTGTGAAGATAACTATGTAATACAACATCCAGTGCTAATTCCCTACTAAAAAAGAAAAAAAAACCAAACATTCAATGGCACAAAATTTTCATTCCAAAAGTTACAAACAGGGCAATACAAAGGATTGGAATCAAAGCAAGTCCAAAATCCAGCAGGGCAAACATTAAGTCCTGTTGTTCCAAGTGCACTACCTGAGGTGATCTGGCAAACTGTAAGCTCCAAAGGGCTTGTGTAGTTCACTCCTATGGCACTTTCAGTGGTTTTAGCTCCCATGGCTTCTCTCTTGGGCTGGCATTGTTCCCTCCTTGCAGCTTTCCTTAGATGATCCATGTTCCTTGCTTTTCTAAACTTTTGAAGTCTCCACTGCACTTTAGGCTTCTCATTCACAGCTTCACACACTGCCCTCTCAGGGACACAATGCCTGGCCTCCTAGGTCTTCTGGAATTGAGGTGCAAGCTTTCTTAACCCCACAACTCTTGCATTCTGCATGCATCTAACCCCAGCACCACAGAATAATGCCAAGGTCTGCTGCCAGCTGAAGCAGTAGCCAGGCTTTCCTCTCCTTTGGCTGTAGAGGTCGAATTACTGGATTGCTGGGTACTCTGAATTCAATTCTGAGGAACAAATTTTCTACGCTGCTGTCATTCTGAAACATGGTGCTCTGTGGCTTTCTTCTCAAAGCAAAGTCACTTTTGCAGTTTTGAGACTGCAAAGGGTGGAGACTTGCTTCTTTTTGTGATGCCTTCAGACCACCTTTTATATTCTCCTATTCTTTCTCAGCAATGGAGATCTCCTCAGCTCTATCTTTTCAGTGCACAGCTTTACTGGAACTTCCTTTCTGGCCCAACTCACATTTTAAACCATCCTATGTACCCTCTGCTCTTGATTCTCAACACAGATCTGGCTAAAAGCCCTCAGCAACAGCCATACCACCACAATATTCAATTGCCTTGAAATTAAGTCTGCCAAATTAGTCCGCTGCCCTCACTCTCAGTCTCAGGCAAAGTCTCTGGACACAATCAAAACACAGACAAACTTTCTGCCAAGCCTTAGTCACATCATCTGGAGTTCAACAACAAATGCAGGCCTTCTTCCCAGCAGAAACCTCCCAAGCCTTGTCTTCACCAACAGGATTTGTATCAACCTGGTCTTCTGAGCTCTGATCAGAATCTCCCAAACAGAGCAGCCTAGTGTTCTAGCTCTACTCTTTAAGGAAGCAATTCTGAACCTTTCCAAACTCTTCTCACAAGCAATTTCCAAGGGCTCTTGAACCACACAGTCAGGTATAGTCACAGCAACAGCCCCACTCCTGGTACCAAATTCTGTCTCAGTTACTTTCTTCTCGTTGCTGAGACAAAATACCCAACATCCAAAATTAAGGAAGGGAAAGTTCATCTAGCTCACAGTTTGTGGAGGTTTCAGCTCATAATCAGCTGGCTCCAAGGCAAGGTGTCATGGCACAAGGGAAACACTTCAAGGCAGCAGAAAACATTAAAAGCAATAAGAACAAAAGGGAGAAAGAGCAAGCCTTTTTTTCTCTTTCTTATATTATAAGCAGGCTACTATCCACAACATCTCTGTGCCTTCTTGCACAGGCTCAGGATGTCTACAAAGTAAGGACCCTGGCCCCCTGCTGAGTTACTTAGTTAACCTTCTAAACTTCTCAAATTGATACAATGGAACAACCATAATAATGGCCATACTTTGAAAGTTGATATATAGATTTAACACAAACTCAACTAAAACACCAACAACATTCTTAACAGAACCAGTGAGAACTATCCTAAAATTTGTATGGAAACAGAAGAGAACCAGAGGAGCAAACACAATCCTAGGTAACAAAAGCACAGCAGAAGGCATCACAATTCCAGAACTGAAATTATTTGCAAAGCTACAGTGATAAAAACAGCATAGTACTGCCACACACAAAAAAAGAGGATAAAGGGAACAGAATGGAAAATGCAGAAACAATTCCAGGCACATTCAGCTAATTGATCTTTGACAAAAAGGCCAAAGATAGACACTGGATGAAAGAGAACTTCTTTTAAAAATGGCTGGGTAAACTAGATATCCACATGAAGAAGATTGAATCTAGATACATGTGTCTTACCATGTAATAAACTAAAATCAGAATAAATCAAAGAACTAAATAGTAAAACAGAAACATTTAACATCCTGTAAGTAAAATAGATAAAAGTAGTCAGGGCATAGGTGTAGGCCAAGGACTTTCTGAACATAACCCCAATGACACAAGAAATAGTACCAAGAAATAGTACCAAGAATCGACAAATGGGTTCATATCCAATTAAAAACATTTTGGACAGCAAAGGAAAAAGCTATCAGTGTGAAGAGACTACCTACAGAATGGGAAAATTCTTTGACAGCAACTCCTCAGAGGACTAATATCTCTAATATATAAAAATACTCAAAAATATTACACCCCCCCACACAAAACAAAGACCCAATCAAAAAATGGGCAACTGCAATGAATAGGTACTGCTCAGAAGAAGAAATACAAACACCAGTAAATACATGAAAAACTGTCCAACATGACTGGCTGTTAGAGAAAAGAAATTGAAACAACACTGAAATTCCATCTTACTGCATAAAAAATGGCCATAATCAAGAAATCAAGTATTAAGCTGAGTGTAGTGGCACATCCCTATAATCCCAGCCCTGAGGAGGCTGAGGTAGGAGGATCACTGGGAGTTCAGGGCCAGCCTGGGCTACATAATGAGTTCAAAGCCAGCCTGAACTACATAGACCCTATCTCAAGAAAAAAAAAAAAAGAAGCAAATCAAATAATAACTAATGCTGGTGGAGTTTCAGGGAAAAGAAGAACCCTTCTACATTGTTGGTGGGAATGTAAACTAGTACAACCACTATGGAAATCACTATGGTTATTCTTCAAAGAACTAAAACTAGAAATTCCATTCAACCCAGCCATTTCCCTCCTAGTATCTTCCCCAAAGAGTTAGAGAGATCATATCACAGTGATACATGTATATTTATGTTTATAGCAGCACAATTCATAAATACTAAATCTTGCATACAGCCTATAGATCCATCAATACATGATAAAGAAAATTCATCATTTGTACACAATGGAGTACTACTCTGCCATAAGAAAGATAAACTTGAGTTATTTGTAGGAAAATGGATACACCTTGAGAGCATAATGTTAAGGAAAATAAATTAGACCCACAAGCTCAAATATCATATGGTTTCTTATAAAGAAACCCAAATTATAAAAAAGAGCAAAATCAAAGATAGGTAATAGGAAGTAGGGAGACAGATCTTTCTCCAGTGTAGAGAGGATCAAGAGATGGAGGGAAAAGAAAAGGAGAGGATGAAAGAAGGGATTACCATGTGTTATATGCTTGTGTCAGCTCCGCACAAGGAGTATAAACATTATGTACTCCAAATATGTACTAATACAACAAAGCTAACCGAATTAAACAAACTGTTGGAAAGCACGTGCAACCAGTTCAGCAAAGAACTAGAGTCCATGAGAAGTTTCCAAAGAGAAATCAAGGAAAGAAAAAATTATATTAAAGTTATGAGCATCAGAAGTGAGCAAAGTGAGGATAGAATATTGGAATTAAAAGACAGAGGTGGTTGTAAAGACTGATTACTCAGCCACATTTTAAAAAACAACATGCAACCACGAAAAATGGATTCAATAGCTGCTAGATGACACAAAGAAAAATACTCTGATTAACAGGAAATAGGGGAAAAGTCAGAAGACCACATAATGGGCATTAAAAAAAAAACCTGTTAAGAGAAATGATAGCAGACTTTCCAAACAGCAGGCAAGAATTAAATATGCAGATAAGTGAGGCATGTAGAACCCCAAAGAGCCACTATCAAACAAGAACTTCTCCTTGTCACATCCCAGTCAAAATACCAAAAGTCCAGTATAAGAACAGAATCATAAAAGTTGTTTGAGAAAAGCAATGGATCACCTGTAAGGGTAAATCTAATAGATTTATGGTGTACTTCTCAACATAAATCTTAAAGGCCAGAAGAGCCTGGAGTAAAGTCTTTTAAGTCCTAAAAGACAACAACTTCCAAGTCACAACAACTTCCAAACCAGATTGATATGTCCTGCAAAACTTTCTTTCTAAACTGGTGGAGAATTAAGGTACTTCTATGATGAAGAGAACCTTAAGAAGTTCATGACAAACAAAGCAGCACTATAAAAATTCTCAAGGATATCCTAGTATGAGACAACAATGCCAGAAAAAAATCCTGTAGGATGACTGTACCAGGTAGAGTGAGCAGTTAAGCAGAAAGTGAAGAGGAAGGAATCAGCAACAGGAAAATAATGCGATGACAGGAATAAGTCAATACTCTCCAGTAATAACTCTCAATGTGACTGGTCCCAATTTCCAAATCAAAAGACACAGATTGGCAGAATGCATCAAGAAACAAAACCCAATGACATACGGTATAAAAGAAACATGTTTAGTTCCTAAAGAGATGCACAGATTAAAAATTCAAGAATAGAAAACAATATTCCATGAAACAGGAACCTTGAATAAACCAGGAGTAGCTATCCTGATTTCAGACAAAATGGATTTCAAACCAAAACTAAATAGAAGAGGCAAAGAATATCTCTGCATATTGATTAAGGGAACAATTCAACAGGAATAAACATGTATGCCTCAAACACCAAAATTCATAAAACACTTATTCAACAATAATAGGAGATCTCAATACCCCACTGTAACAAATAGATCAAGTATACAAAATAAATTAACAAAGAAATACCAGAGTTGAACCAAAATTTCAAACAAATGAGCTAAATAGATATCTACAGAATTTTTCACCCACAACAGTAGAATGCAAGGTCTTTTCAGTAGCACATGGGACTCTTTCCAAAATAGACTACATGCTAGTCCACAAAGGAAGTTTAAGTGAATGCAAAAGAGGTAAAATTATCCCATGCATATTTTTGGAGCATAGTGCAATAAAAGTAAAAATCAATGACAAAGGAAACCACAGAAATTATGCAAACCCATGGAAATTAAACATATACTCTTGAATAATCGGTGGGCCACAGAAGAAAATGAATTAGGTAGTTCGTATAATCAAGCGATAATGCCAATACCACATATCAAACTTATGAGACACAACGAAAGCAGCAGTGAGAGAAGTTTATATAACTGCGAATGCCCACATCACAGAAACAGACCAACCCCAAGTAAATAACCTAATGATGCACCTCAAAGTCCTAAAACAACAAGAACACCCCAAATCTAAAGCTGGTACAAGGATCAAAATTATAAAGATTAGAGCAGAATTTAATGAAATGGAGACTAAAAAAAGCAATACAAAGAATCAATGAATCAAACAACTGGTTCTTTGAAAGAATAAACAAAATAGACAAACCCCAATCCAATCTTACAAAAAAAGGAATTAAAAGACCCAAATCAGTGCAAATAGAACTAAAAAATCACGAGTGACACTGCCAAAATCCAGGAAGACTGTGAGTACTACACTGATAACCTGTACTTTCACAAAATGGGGAACTCAGAAGAAATGGGTGGACTCCTGTACATATATGAACTACAAAAATTGAACTGAGCAGACATAAAAACCCTGAATAATCCAAATTCAATAGTAGGAAATGAAATTGAAGATGTAATTTTAAAAAACTACGAAGTAAAGCCCAGGTCCCACTGGATACACTCCAGAATTCTACAAGGTCTTTAAGGACAACCCAATGACAATACTCCTCATATTCTTTAAATGAAATTGAAAGGGAAGCAAAAAAGAAAAAAAAAAAAAAAGAATGGGAAGGAGTTCTCCCAAAGTCATTTCTGAAAGCTACCATTACCCTGATTCCAATCCAGAAAAGCACTCAACCAAGAGAGAACAATAGCCCAATCTTCTTTTGAATATAGATGAAAATTCCTCAACAAGATACTCGTAAGGAGAATGCAACAAATCATTAAAAAAAAAAACCCTTACATCATGACCAAGTAGAATTCATCCCAGAAATGCAGGGATGGTTCAACATGTGCAAATCAATAAATATGACATATCATATAAACAGAAACAAGGACAAAAATTGCATGATCGTCTCAACTGATGCAGAAAAAAAAGCCTTTGACAAAATTCAACATCTATTTATAACAAAACTCTGAAGAAAATAGGCATAGAAGGACCTTATGCCAATCTGATACAAGTCATTTATGACAAACCAATAGCCAACATCATATAAATGGGGAGAAGCTGAAAGCTTTCTTTCTGAAACCAGGAACAAGACAAAGATATCCACTGTCACCACTACTGTTCAATATTGTTCTTGAAATGTCCACCAGAGATACCAGGCAAAAGAAAGAAGGATACATATAGGAAAGGAAGAAGCCAAATTATCATTATTTGTAGAAGACACAATTGGAAAATTCCATCAAAAGACTGCTAGAATTAATAACCAAATTCAGTAGTGTACCAGGATATAAAATCAAAACACAAAAATCAATAGCATTCCCATACACCAATAATAGAAGTTATGGAAATAGTACCTTTCACAATCAGAAAATTAAATACATAGGAATTAACCTAATCAAGGAAGTGAAAGACATCTATTTTAAAAAACTCCAGTACTCTGAAAAAAGAGATTGAAGAAGACTTCAGGAAATGGGAAAACATCCCCTGTTTTTCAACAGGAAAAACCAATATAGTCATAATGTCCATATTTCCAAAACAAAGAAAGTTAATGCAATCTGAACCAAGATACTAACAGCATTTCTCAAAGAACTAGAAAAAAACAATCCTATATTTTTTATGAAACCAGAAGAGACATAGAATATCAAAAGCAATCCTGGGCAACAACAACAAAGAAGGAGGCATTACAATCCTGGACTTCAAATTGTACTACAAAGCTACAGTGATAAAAACAGTATGGCATTGGGGGGGAGACATGTAGATCAGTGAACAGACTAGAGGGTATAGAAACAATTTCAAGCACATTCAGCTACTTGGTCTTTGACAACTGGGTCAAAACTTACGCTGGAGGAAATACAGCCTCTTTAATAAATGGTGCTAGGAAAACTGGCTAGCCACATGTGGAATTTTGAATCTAGACCCATATCTCTCATTATGTGCTAAACTAAAATAAAAATGAATCAAAGACCTAAATATTAAAGCAAAAATGCTTAATCTGCTGGAAGATAAAATAGGTTAAACTCTTGAAGATGTAGGTGTAGGCAAGGACTTTCTGAACCAAACTGTGGTTGCACAAAAAATAATACAATGAATCAACAAATGGGATCACTTGAAATTTAAAGACATCTGCACAGCAAAGGAAGCAACCAACAGGATGAAGAGATAAACTACAGAATGGGAAACAATTTGCCAGCTGCACCTCAGACAGAGGACAAATAGCTAGACTATATAATACATCCCCAAAATAAAAGATCCAGTCAAAATACAGGCAACTGAAATGAATAGACACTTCCCAGAAGTACAAATGGCCATTGAATACATGAAGAAATGTTTCACATCTCTGGCCATTAGAGAAATGCAAATTAAGCAACACTGTGATTGCATCTTAACTCCAGATAGAATGGCCATCATCAAGAAATCATATAACAGCAAGTGGGGGGCAAGACCGTGGGAAAAAAGGAGCCCTTCTTAATTTTTTGTGCTGAATGTATCCCAGCACAATCATTATGGAACACAGTATGGAGATTCCTCAAAACAAACAAGAAATTCCATTCACCCTAGGTAATCTTCTAGGTGTCTTCCTAAATGAGTTAAAGACATCATGTTATAGTGATATATGCATGCTCACAATTGTAGCAGCACAGTTTACTATAGCTAAATCTTGGAAGTGCACTATATATCCATGAACAGATAATAGATGAAGAAAATGTGGTATTTACAAATGATGGAGTACTACTCTGCCATAAAGAAGAAACAATGTCAGTCATCTGTAGGAAAATGGCTGCACCTTGAGAGCATACTGTTAAGTGAAATAAATCAGACACAAGCTGAAATGTCACATGGCTTATTTTATAGGAGAAACCCAAAATATTAATAAAGGGCAAAATAAAAAAATAATAGGAAAAAAAGAAAGTGGAAGACAAAGGGAGGGTATGGAGAAGCTGCACCTGGGAAGGGAGGGGGTGGAGTGGGAAGGAAGGGTATAAAGCAAGAATTAGGTTGGGTTCTGTACGTGCACCAACTCTTTGCAATTAATGTAATCCCTGTAATACCGCAAATATGTACTAATAAAAATTTTAAAAGGAAAAGAAAGACACCAGTAGATCACGCAGTATGAAAAGAAAACGTGGCAGAGGTAACTCTGGGTACTTTAAACGCGAACAGTTGGGGCACTGGGCAAAGGGGTGCCCTCAAAAGGCCCCTGGTCCTTGCCAAGCCCACCAGACTCCAGGTGAAGGCCCTTGGCCCTGAAGAAGGGACCACCCTTGTTCCCAGGAGGGGATGAGGTCATCTCCCCCACGGTGGCCGGGCAGAATGCCAGGACTGTGGCTGACGGTGCCCAAGGCTGCCCACACGGCCCCCACAGATGGATATCACCATCACTCCGGAGCAGCCTCCAGTAACTCTGGCTCCCTCAGGTAAGCAAACTTCTTTTCTTTTTGCTCTGGGACCATTTACTCATTCCTCTCCTCCTGTAGGACAAGCCAACATCCATTGCTCAGTGGTCCTAGGCCTTAAGGGAGTTAACCAGTTTTCTCTGCCCCAACTGTAGGCTGCTGGTTGGGAGCGATCCTTTTCCTGGCTGCCTTCCATGGTAACGCCAAAAATCAACACCAATGTAGAGCTTCCTATCTGTGCAGACAAGTGGTCTCCCGGGATTCAGCCTGCCTGGTAAATCCATGGCACCTGTGGGACCAAGCATCTTCCCTCTGATGTAGAAGTACCATCCTCCTGCAAACTCGCCTGGCTATAAGGTGAGTCCGCTACCAAATCTCTTCTAGGTGCTGCTCTCTACTTCGTCTGCAGAAACTCCCAGTAGCTTCCTTTACCTCTGACCTAGATGGGAAGTGTGCAGTAATCAATGCCTTCCCTCTTTTCTGGTCCTTCAACCAGTCTAACTCTCAAATTTATGGGTCCATCTCCAGGCTGGGGTTCTTCTAGATCAACCCACAAAGACAGGTTCAGGAGATCCCTCAAAGGAGATCCCCCTGCTGACCCTCCCCAAGACATTTGGAGTTTTGCAGACCAATAAGCCCATCCTCACATGTGTGGTACTGCGCTGGGAACCCTCCTGGGCCTCTGAGGGCCGACGGACACGGAGGTGGCTCAAGTCTCCATCCCAAACTTGTCCCTGGCACTCTAGGGGTCATAGGAGCAAGAGTTGAGGCTATAGAGGCTCAGCAACAAAGTCTAAACTCCCTGGCTGGGCTAGTTTCACAAAATAGGCAAGCACTGGACCTCCTTGCAGCTGAAACTGGGGCAATTTGAGGGATGCTCCCTGAGACCTGCTGTTTGCAGATAAATAATTCTCAAAAGGTAGAAACCAGCCTCACCAAACTAGAACACCTGATAAGGTCTATGACAGGTCCCATAATAACCTCAGTCAGGATAGCTCTCTGGCTTCTCTGCAGATCCCTTGGGGCTGGAGCCTCTCCAACTTTTTGCACCTGTGTGGGCCCTCCTACTCCTCCTTTGAATGTTTGGCCCAGCCGTACTTAAATTAATCCAGATGCCCTCCTGCCAGCTTCAAGCTGTGCTCCTTGAATGTGTGCTTGTCCTCACTTATGCCAGTCATTCCCTCCTCTCGAAGATTTCTCGTCTCCCCTGGATGCAGCTTGGCGACAATTCTCTGAAGAAAGAAGAAAGCCCTCTCTCTTGGAATAAAATATGAGATAGCTTAGGCCCCACAGCCAGAGACTCTGCCTGTGGTCAGCAGTATATAGCTACTGAAGATAAATCTTCATCCCTCAATTTCCCTAAAAGATTTCAGAGGCCGGGGGAGGGGGTAATAAGATAAGGTAATAGGGGGAGGGACACTTCCAAAACAGTGATGTCATCATCACGATACACAGAACCAATCGGCAAAGTGCCACTTTGGACCAATCAAAAGCTCGCTATTTTCCACCCTTCCTTTGAATCTGGTGCTATTCACAGGACTAATCAAGAGATGCTTTTTTCAATCCCTCACTTGCATGTGGGCACAACCGATCAAAAGGCACTGTTCCTGATCTTTCATTTACATTTAACAGGAAGCTGAATATGCTTTTTGATAGGACAGTTTACATATGATGTGATTCCAAGTGAGCGCTTGATAGGATGACTTTCCAATGCCTTGTTTGCACGAAAGAGAGACAACCTGGGAATTCTGTGTACAGGAGGCCCATTTTCCCTATCCTCAGGGACTCTGAGAGCCTTTCTCATCAGCCTGCTGTCACTCTGCAAAATGTCCTTCTTTTCTGCCTTCAAGAAATGTACACTTTCAGTGTCTTTTCTATGTGTTTTGTCCAGCTCTTTATTTGGGACTCCACAAACCTGGAAGGAAGCCCGACGGGACCCTTCCTCCAGTAATAGTAGGACCCACCCTGCCCCAACACCCATGCTTTTGATTATTTTGCTTTGCAAGTAGGTCACGCTGAGTTGCCCAGGCTGGCCTCAAACTCACCATCCTGCCTCAGCTTCCTGAGTAGCTGGGATGATAAGCATGTGCCACCACACCGTATTTCTTGATGCAGACAGAAACAAACCTGAGGCCCCGCCCCCTTCAACTAAAGGCAGGATATATCTCCATCCTTGCAAGGGATGCAGCCCTTGTGCCCACTCTTTCCCTTAGCAGCCTGGAGACCTTTCATACCATGAAATGAGGCATTTAAAATTCCACTGAAACCATGATATCCCAGGCTCCCTGTGATTGACACGCCACAGACTAAAGAGCCAGGTTTGCTTGGGAAAAGCATTTCCAAAATTACAAAGGCCTCCTTTCCTCCCAACAGTGGTGCTTAGAAACCTGAGGTCCCATCTGCTGTGGCTGGACAAATGTAGGCAGGGTAGGGGCTCCAGGGCTGGGAGTTGGAGGGAAGGAAGGGGATGAGCTGAGCACAAGCCCAACTCACAGGTCAGGCCTTGCTTGCGCTTGGGGTGAGCCCTGGGGAAAGCACAAGGTCTGCATCTGGAAACCCTATGCATGGCTGGGACAGGGTAGGGTAAAGCAGGCTCACAGGACGCTGGTGTCAAGAGGTTCAGGGTCAATGTATTGCCAGCCTGAGGCTGGACAAGGCCACATAGAGGAAAGCTGCGGCCCTGGAACCAGCTCTGCATCCTGCTGGAGGCAGAAACAGGTGTGGCTCCCACAGGAAGCCTGGCTTAGGTTCCTGTCATCATTTTCCTGCCCTGTGGCCTCTGCGGGGATGCCTTTCCACCCTTTCCCAGGAAACTGGAAAACAGGGGTTCTGCTCATCCCCCTTGCCGGGCAATGATCCAGCCACTGAGTGAGCTATCAGAGCCTCTGCCACCTCCCCTCCTAACTCCCTGCCACTGCCGCCTGTCCCCAGCTCTGCTGGCCCCTCACCCCACTCCCTGTGGTTCCCCTTGCCCACGGTCTGAGCAGGACCCAGAGCAGGCAACTTCCCTCCCTCCCTGTGCCATGGGCATCTGCCACCTCCTCCAGCCTCAGAGGACACACAGCCTCTTGGAAAGCCAGGGATGGACACCCAGGCCCTGGTCCCATCACTGGCCTGTGGCGAGTGGGAACAGGGACTTCACCCTCTTCTTCAGCCCCACCCCCAGGCTTCCCTGGCCCTGTGCAGGGTCTTTCCACTCCTGTGCCCACCCCTCCCCCCACTCCCAGTGCCCAGGATGCAGGTAATAGAGTCCCCCAAGCCATGATCAAGGATAAATTGGAACCATCAGTTGCATTGTTCGTGAAACCTTAGCCCCTTTATAATCATTGGCCACTTTTTCAAACCTTAATTTTAACTGACACATAAAGTTTGATACATGTGTACACTGTGTGATGTTTAAGCCAGAATAAACCAATTTGTTGCCTGGAACACTTAGCATATATGGTGAACATTTTCAAAATCCTTTCTCGTAGGTTTTTGTTTTTCCTTTTTGGATTTTGTTTGTTTTTGAGACAAGGCCTTGCTGTGTAGTTCAAGCTGGTATTGAACTCGATATGGAGTCCAGGCTGGCCTCAAACTCCTGGTGATCCTCCTGCTTCAGCCTCCTGAGTGCTGGGATTACAAGCACACGCCACCAAGCCTGGCTTCTGTAGTTCCTTGAAATGTGCAGCTCCCTCTATAATCACCCTACTGTGTAATTGGACCCCACGCTGTTTAATGTGACTCAGTACTCCTGAGTCAGCCTTTCCACATCCTCCGCTCCCTTCTTTCACCTCCGGCCACCCCCACACCACTCGAAGCTTCTACCACATCGACTCTTCTGGATTCCACATGAATGTGACATGCACTACTCATCTCTCTGCGCCTGGCGTACCTCACTGCACGTAGTGTCTCCAGTCCCACAAATGTCTTCCCATAAGACAAGTTCCTTCTTCTCCCTGGCAAAACCTGTGTTCCACTGTACACGTGTAACACATGTCCTTTATCCATTCATCAGGCAGTGGGCGCTTCGGCTGTTTCTATTTCCTGACTTGAATAATGCTAGGAAGAACATGGGAACGCAAAGCATTTTCTGAGTTCCTACTCTGTGCCTTCCACTGTGCCCATGACTTGTGAACAGCATCTCCTTTTGTTCTCACCCTTACCCTGCAAGCCACCGCTGTCAGCCTCACTTTACAGATAAGAATGTGGAGGCCCAGAGAGTCCGGATAACTTGCCCTGGGTCACACAGTAGGTGCAGAACCAGGCTTTGATTCTGGGCCTGATGCTGGAGCCAGGCTGCTCCCACTGATGGCATAGGCCTCTGCCACCTCTGATCACACAAAGGAGCAGCTTCCGTGATGGCACCTGCCTGGCTCCTCTGACTCAGGGCACGAGCCTGGGGCTTGGGACCCAGCTGAGCCCAGAGGAGGAGCAGAGTGATTGGCCTGTACAGGGCAAGGAGTGGGAAGCAACGCATGTGTGTTTGTATCACACATACGCAGGGCAGAGTTAGCAGGTCTTATACCAGTCCAAGCCCTTTCAATGGCACATTCGCCGAGCACATCTGTGCTAGAAAGAGCCAAGCTCTTAAATCAATTAATCATTTCTGAGGCCCTCTGTGAACTGCGCACACCAAGAGGAGATGCAGGAGAAACAGTCCTTACTCCCAAGGTGCTCACAGCACAGCCATCACAGACCAACCTGCGGAGAGGTTTGGTAAAGGAATGCACCTCGCAGGGCCACGGAGCCTCAAAAGGAGGAGACTTCATGCATTAGGAGGAGGAAATTGGGAAGGCTTCCTGGAGGTGGTGCTCAGGTTAAATTATGAAGGAGGAGCAGTACTTCAAGATAAAGATGAGAGAGCGCCCACCAGGGAAAGGTGGATCATATTCAAAGGCTGGAGCGGAGACAGAGCAGAGCAGATTAGGGGAACTGGAAGTAGCTCAGGATGGCCAGAGGTTCGGCCATGACCTTTGTTATGGAGTGTTATAGTTGATACATTGTGTCAACTTGGGGAATCTAGAGGTTTAGCTGAGTGACTCAGCAGGAAGCTGGGGTGCTTACTTTGTAAACATCCTGAGCCTGTGGAAGAGGAGGGTATGGAGATTGTGTGAGAGGTTCACGACCCCTGGGTGGGGGTAGGCTGTTTACAATGTAGGGAAGAAAAGGAGGCTGCTTACAGCCATTCCTCCCTTTTGCTCTGGTTGTTTTTGCTGTGCTCTTGCTGCCATGAAGTTTGCCCTCTGCCATGTGCCACTCTGCCTCTGAAGCAGCCAGGTATGGACTAAACCTCCACAAACTGTAAGCTAAATAAACCTTTCCTTCCTTCATTTTGGGCGTTGGGTATTCTCTCAGCAATGAGGAAAAAGTAACCAAGACATGGAGGAAAAGAGGAAACCCTGGGAGGGTGTTGGTGGGGTATAAATTAGTACACCCAATAGGGAAGATGATCAATGAAGAGGTTCCTCAAAGAATTAGAAGTTCACCCCAAAAAAGAATTGCTACATGCCACAGAAGTGCCAAACATTTAAACAAAAGATCTGAAACTGGTCAAAGATATATCTGCACCCTTGTATTCAGTGTAGCACTGTCCCCAAAAGCCAAAATACGAGACCAACCTAAAGCCCATCAACAGATGAGTACACAGAGACAATGTGCTCTGCTGTACCCAGTAGAGTCCCACGGAGTCTTAAAGAAGAAAGTCTGTCTTCTGTGACAAGATGGATGGAATTGGAGAATATTAGAGCAGAATAAGCCAAACTGAGAGAAAACTACTACAAGGTCTCTCTTACATTTGGAATTTACAACAATTAAACTCAAGAAGCATAGAGTAGAATAGATTGCCAAGAGCTGAGGAGATGATGGAAAGTATAGGGACTCATGAAAATGAAATATTTGATGGATATGTTATCTTGATTTAATAATCCATGCTGTATTCAAAATCATCACACCACTTTGTACCCCATAAAGATACACAACTATAGTTTGTCACTGAGTAATAGTGATAAAAAGGATAATTAGGAGCTTGGCATGGAGGTGCACACCTGTAATCCCAACATCCAGAAAGCTGAAGCAGGAGGATTACAGCAAATCCAAAGCTATCCTAGGTTACATACTGAATTCAAGGGCAGCTTGAACTGCATAGTGAGACAAGGTCTCAAAAAAACATATATACATACATAATTTAGCCCACCTGCAAGTCAGGACAGTGTGCTAAGTGTCCAGTGTGATAAATCTTAATACAATTCTCTAAGTAAAGGTAAATCACCATCAGAGTTAGGTTTTGGGAAGATCACTCTGGGAGACTTTTCATTCTAACCTGTGCCCCTTCACTATTTCATTCTCAAGAGGGAAAAAAATGCAAAACAATTCTGCAAATCAAAACTGACAATCTAGGATTTCCAGGAAGATCATGACTGGGTAAGCAGCAGAGAAAGATCCTTCTGGAGGATCACCATCCAGACACTGGAATATAGCAACATGAGATAGACAAGGAGAGAACTGGGTCCCCTGAACCCAGGAAGGATCTGAAATGAGAAGTGAAGCCCTCAGAAAGCGCAAACAAGACCTCTCCTGGAGGAAAAACTCGGAGGGCCACCATGGTGCAGTTAGAGGAAGAGGATGTAGAGAAGCAGGGAGTCACCGCTCCATACACACCCTCAGCCCGCTCCCTCATTCCGGCACTCGCAGTTTCAGGTTCAGAGGCCCATGCTCGCGGGAACCTCCCAACTCGGCCACGGGAGAGTGGAATTATGAGAGCTGGGCCAAAGCCAGAGTGGAGAAGGCACAGCCCAGAAAAGAGGCAGTGGCAGTTGGGAGGTGTAGTCGAACCCAGTGTGAGGATGAAAAGTTACAACAGCCACTAAAGCAACATGCCCACTCTGCAGTAACCTTTCTAATCAGTGCCCTGAGGCAAGGCAGAGTCAAAGCAACCGGTACACAGCCCACCACACCCAGCTCTACACCTGCCCCGAGGTTGTGGCCCGATACTTCTCCAGTGTGTGAGCAACTACCAGCAGAGAGCAGCAGAAAGCAGCGGCAAAGACCCCAGGGCCACAGCAATTCCCAGGGATCCAGCCAAAGAACAAACAGAAACTGGAGCACAACAGTAAGTGAGAGCTGCAGATGGAGGTGGATCACACAGCCCCACGCCCTTCTCACTCCAACACCAAGCAGGAAGCACGAGCTGAGTCAGAGGGCTTCAGCTCCCACCCTGAACTCCTTGAGTCAGGCAACCCGCACACTCAACACATGTTCTCAATAGCAATGGGATGAGTCCACAGGCTTCAGGACCCACCCTAATGACTAATATGAGCACCAAGAGAGACTTCATACTGCTTGCATATATGAACCTTGTATGAACCCATAGCAACAAATTACACAAAAAGCAGCAGTCCTGTAGTCCAAGAAACAGCAACATACTCTACACAGAAGACATGAGAAAATCCTCCAATTCTCTCCTAGAATAACTAAACTTAGCACACACCCTGGACTACCTCAGTGAGCACAGGTGGGGTACACTGGGCACAAGACCTCATGCCACTTGTGCCCAGCATTGTAAGTGTGCCCAGTGCCCAGCTGTAAGGGGCGGGGAGCGGCATCACTGGAGATCGAGAGGCGGGAAGAGGTGAAGACCTGGAACTAGGGCACAGACCTGGCACTCTAGCTGGGTGGGGATAGCCTCTAAAGAGTCATAGGAGGCCTGCAGGGAGACACTAGTGGCCTATGAGGGGACTCCAGAGGCCTTGACAGGGAGCTCAGCAGCCTGAGCAGGGAGGAGGGCTCCCTCTAGGCTACATGAAAACCCTGAGTCCTGAACTGGGCCTCCGGGATCGCAGTGAGGGGGCAGAACAAGGCAGTCCTCGGGGGTGACCCTGAGGACTCGACCAGGCCTCTAGGCGTGCTGCATCCAGGCAGAGCCTGTCAGTTTGCAGGGTAACCCTGCCAACTCGACCGGACCCCCAAAGGCCTTGAGGACTTGTCAGTGGGGGCTTGACCATAGTGAACCTGGTTCCCTGCCTATCTACTGTCTTTGAGGATGGGCGCTTTTCTACCTCCGGCCATAGCAATTTTTGTGGACACATGTTTGTTACAGCATAATTTGAAGCAGCCATGTCTCTTCCCAATGTGAGAGCCCGAGAGAGTAAATAAACCAAAAAGTACAGTTATTATCATAGGGAAGATGACTGATTGGGTGGGAGAATAACAGAGATGAGGGTGGAGAAAATTGATTAACTGAATAAGCCATCATCTATATAACTGAGTAGCAAATACGAAGATAACATCATGTAATACAGTATCCAGTGCTAATTCCCTACTATCTTCTCTATAATTTTGTATTTCCTTTATTGTTTTTGTGTTATTCTGGTTTATATGTCTCCACTCTTTTGTCTTTAAAATGAGAAAAAAAAAACTGACAATCGATTATCAGAATCTGAGAGGCAAAACAATCACTTGCCTGTTTTTCAACTAGGAAACAAAGCAACCCCCTGATGCAAATAAAGGCAGATACATTTAATCCTCCTGCTACCCAGAAGCCCCGTATGTAACAAGTCGGAAACTGCCCAGCTGCCCTGAGCTTGAGAAGTGCTATTTTTGAGGCATCCAGAGTAATGTCTCAACATCTGCTATCCTTCTTGCATCTACCTCTCTACAAGTAAACGAGGGCAATCTGAGAATAAACAAGGGAGAAGAGTTGGGGAGACTGGGGCTGACACCCAATATCCCAAAGGATGCAGGGTCTGAAGGTAACGTGGGCTGGGAGCAGAGATGAGGGGAGGCCTGTGAACGATGACCAGAGTGGGTCACAGTTTAGCACACATCACTGATGTGGCAGAGCAGAGATCAGGCACGGGGAGCACCTTCTACAGAGCAAGTAGCCAGAAAAAGAACAGCACATTCAGCCCAAGAGAGTACCAGGATGGAAAAAAGAACAATAATGACTGAAATAGGAAAACAAACAACAGAGAAAATCAACAAGGTCAGGACAGGCTCTTTGAAATGATGAGCAAAATGAAAAACCTCTAATAAAGGGCTCTGGCACAAAAGCTGTATTAGGAATCATTAAAGGGACATCAAGTCTATACTACAGATAACAATGAAAATAAGGCATATTGTAGGAAAACCAATGCTAATAAATTTGACAAATTAGGTGAAGTGTGAAAACTCATTTAAAACACAGTCTACCCAGGGTGATGCCAGAAGTTAGAGAAAATCTGATAGTCCTATAATTGTTAAAGAGAATTAATTATTAAAAAATTCTCATATAAACAAGGTTTGTAGTCATGTGCTTTTACCAGTGAATTCTTCCAAGCAAGAAGGAAAAAAATTCCAATCTTTTACAAATTCTTCCAGATGACACAAAAGGAGAAAAATACTTCCTATCTCATTTTATGAGGCCAGCATAAGCTTAGTATCAAAACTTAATAAAAATTTGAAAAGAAAGAACTTCAGGATAATATTTCTCATGAGCATAGATGCCAAAATTTCAAAGAAAATAGTAGTAAATTGGATGCACTGATGTACAAAAGGGAAAAACACATTATGACCAAGTTGGATTTATTCTAGCAATTTTTGCTTTGTATTTGCTGTGCTGAAGGGCTTGAACTCAAGGCCTCGATCTTGCTAGGCAAGCACTCTTCCATAGAGCTACACCTCTGGGCCTTATTCTCAGAATTTAAAGGTAATTTAGCATTAGAAAATCAATATGATTCTCCAGATTAGCATAACAAAGAGAGAAATATCACCTCAGTAAGTGCAAAACAAAACAGTCCATAAAATTTAATATCCATTCATGATTTAAAAATAACTTCTGAACAAACAAGGAACATAAAATTGGGAGGGGGTACTGGGAGAGATAGCTCAGTGGTAGAGTGCTTGCCTGGCAGGTGCTAGGTAGGTTCTTGTTTCAATACCTAGCACTGTGGGGAAAAAAAAGACAAAAATTAAATAACAAAGGGTATTTTTAAAAATCTACAGCAAACACCATATTTAGTCATAAAATATTAAAAGCTTTTCTCTAGCATTGGAAATAAATCAAGAAGGCCTGTTATCACCACCTTAGAATTAATAAAATTTAGCAAGGTTGCTGGACATATTGTCTATATATTTTAAAATATAATAGTTCTCTTAACCAGTTCCAATTAGAAAGCAAAATTTTAGAAGTAGAACCATTTATAATAACACCAAAAAAAGCAACAGACAAATCTAATGAAAGGTGTATAAGCACACATACTACAAGTCAGGTGTGGTGGCACATGCCTGTAATCCCAGTACTCAGGAGGCTGAGGCAGGAGGATCACCATGAGTTCGAGGCCAGCCTGGTCTACACAGTGAGTTCAAGGCCAGCCTGGACTATATAGTAGAACCCTGTCTCAAAAAAAAAAAAAAAAAGAATACATACTACATCTCTGAGAGACATTAAGAGATCTAAATACAAGGAAAGAGAGGATATACTATATTCATGGATTGATTGGAAGATCAAGCATATTCAGAGCAGACTACTCTAGAGAGCCTAAAATTGGACTTTACCCAAATGTCCCTCACCTGTAGAATTAATACCAACATTCATGGGAATACATGACTGTTACATGCAGTAAAATGGAAGAATTCCATGAATACAATATGGGGAAAAAGAAGCTAAACAGAGAAGACTATGATTCTACATGACTCATTTCATTTACAAAACACTTAAAAACAGACAAACACAGGCTGCTAGTGTCAGGGTCAGTGCAGTAGTTACCCCTGCTGGGGGTGGGGTACAATGTTGAGAGGGGCTGGAGAGTGCTTGCTGGGTACTAGTAACTTTGTATTTCCTGATCTGGGTGGTGGTTTCACAACTGTGTCACTTTGTAAGAACTAAGCCATATACTTACGGTTTGCGTACTTCTCTGAAGGTATTTTTTTTTTTTTTTTGTCTTTTTGAGACAAGCTATGCAGTTCAGGCCTGGCCTTGAGCTCACTTTGTAGCCCAGGCCAGTCTTGAACTTGTAACAATTCTCCTGCCTCAGCTTCCCAAGTGCTGGGATTACAGTTGTGCACCACCACACCTGGCTCTCTGAAGGTATGCTTTAATTTAGCAAAATGAAAAAATAATTTAGGCACTAGAAAATTGATATAAAGTCTTCTAAAGCTCAGGGATCTAGTTGAACTCTGTTTCATCCCTGGCTTCCGAGCACTCCGCATTTATGTACTCATTTAATTGTCTATGATTAGCACTATATAAGAGCTGGGGACAATGGCCCACACCTGTAATCCCTGCTCTCAGGAAGCTGAGGCAAAAGGGTTGAAGTGAATTTAAAGCCAGCCAAAGTGTTATTCCTCATTTTGCAAGTGAGGAAACCGAGGCCCAGAGAGTTTAGAGTAACTTATCCGAGGTCACAAAGCAATGCCACCTATCAATCGATCTCAGGCCTCGCGTTCTTCATCAACCCTGTGTCAGTCTGTCAACTGCCATTTCTTGTTCTTCTCCTTTCCCACTTTGTGGAAAAGAATTTCTCAAGCTACATAATTCACTACAGAATTCATACGGCATCTTTACAATGTTTGATGACACAAAGGACAATAATGACTCCGTTTGTGTTTCGGCACTTGCCAATAATGGACAAAAATTTTAAGAGCTTACAGCACCGTGCCAGGAAAACAGCTGAACAAAGAGCCTTCTGTGTCCGTCAGGAGACTCAGAGCTGGGTAGGGCAGTGCAACATGCATTTCCACTGCCAAGAAATGTGCATGATGATTTTCTGCATCTTCAAACCCTGAATCTATTAATGCTTTTTAATTGGCAAAGAGTAATACACTATGCAAATGCTAGGTATTACCCATCCCTAAGCACCTCTTCACATTATCTTTTTTTTCCTAGGAACTATTAAAGTTTCTCAGCTAACTATGCATAAAATTTGGGTTAATTAGTGAATTCTCAACTATATAAAAATAAAGAGAAAAGTATTTCAGAATTACATCAAATGATTAGCAATAAGTCTCTGTGAGTTGTAGTTTTTTTTGAGTTGTGGTCTCAACTTTTCAATAATGATAACATGCTACTATTTAAATCAAGCAATAATTTTTAAATCAGTTTAGAGCATTGTTTATGTGTGTGTGTGTGTTAACTCAGGGTTGAATCAAAGGCCTTCACATCAACCCATTTTATATATATATATATATTTTTATTTCGATATAGGTTCTCATTAAGTTCATAAGTCACCCCAGCTAGCCTCAAACTTTTGATTCTCCTACCTCAGCCTTCCCAGAGGGCTGTGAATACATACCTGTACCACCAGGCCTGGCTACAGCATATACATTTTTATATAATCATACAGTATTAAAATATGTATATAGTTGTGACTGGAAGAAATTATTAATGATTTTTTTCTAGATGTAGAGCAATATTTTTTTTCTTCTCTCTACTTTCTGGAATTTTCTGGAATTTTCCAGTTTTTCTGCATCACTTATTATATTAGTCAACATTCTTGTTTGTTTTGTTTTGAGACAGGGTCTCTGTATGTAGCTCATGCTGGCCTTGAACTTGTGATCTCTCTGCCTCAACCTCCTGAGTGGGGGGATTACGGATGTGCTTATAAACACTAGATATGGATTGTGACAGCCTGGAGCACAGAAGAATTTACTGTAGGAGCAGTAGGTCACCCTAGCATCTTCCACAAAACTGGAAACTGAGCAAGGTTTTGCAGGCAACAGCTCAGCCAAGGTCAGACACAGGGACCTTTTGCTGAGGAGACTCTCTGGCACTGCTATGGGACTCTGGAAGCCACACTGTCATTGGAATATTTTCTCTGTGGCTGTTCCATCTTTGTGTCACTCTTTCAAGGTCCATCTGGGACAGGGTCACCAGTGCACCAACACCTGTCATTTCTGGCAGCTCAAGTGCTTGGAGCTGTGACCTAGGGTTCCCCCAAATTCATATATGGGTCCTCCCAAACAGCGTGCTCAAGGGGGACACCTCAAAAAAGGAAACGTCCACTATAAGTAGTTATTCCATATATATATTATATATATATATATATATATATACACACACACACACACATACATACATATGTGTGTGTGTGTGTGTGTGTATATATATATATATATATCACATACATTTTATTGTTTTTGCTTTGCAGTGTCCCAAATCAGGCCCCAGAGCTGCTTTAATTTTTTTTTTTTTTTTTTTGGCGGTACTGGGGATGGAACTCAGGACCCTGCGCTTGCTAGGCAGGCGCTTATTCCACTGAGCTATATCCCCAGCCCCGACCCAGAGCTGCTTTAATAAACATATAATCACCACAAACAGGTATGGCTTTTACAATGGGAAAAAAATTTAACTTTGTTTTGGTAAAAGATACTTTGTGCATGGAGATACTGCTCTTTGCATGGAGCAGAGTGAATAGAGATCACTGGGGTAAGCTATGAGGCAATAGTCAGTCCAAGGAGGCAGCAGTGCCCCGTCTATCATTATCCCTAGACATGTGGCCATGGTCAGCTGCAGCAGGACACACAGTGGGTGCGTCTGTGTTTCTAGGGAGGAGTGCTGCCTGCTCAGTTGCTCTCTTTCTTACAGCACCGTCTTGGCCATGCAATAAAATCAGATGGCCTGGGCACTGTGCAGTAGGATGAAGGTCAGTAACGGACAGTAGGGGTTGTGATACCCAGGTCTTGGCCTGGGTAAGAGGAGTGAGTGGGTTTCACCAGGCAAAAGAACACAGGGGGAGGAAGAACAGGCTGGGAGAACGACTTCACTTGGAGACATGCTGAGTCTAGAGCCCCAAATCACAAGATCACGGTCCCTGCTGTACACCTCCACAGCAGCCTGCACCTGTCATTTGTGCTACCCCTCAATTGCAACTGAATCAATGATTGCATAATTTAGTATGAATTTCTGCGGTGGATCATGTGCCCCTTGGGGCCAGGAGCCAGGCCTAACCATTCACTGCTAGTCCTAGCACCTGGCATCAGCTGGGCAGCGTGGGCTGCCCAAAAGGCATTGACTGCGGAAGGCGCCTGGAGCAATGCATTGGGTCTTGGCTATGGAGATAGGAAACACCTGCGTGGCAGCCTGGTTTCCCAGAGTTCTGCACGCAGCAGCTGATCCAGGGTGCTGGGGAGAGTCCAGGGCTGCCTAAACCTGAGCCTACAAAATCCTGACATCCAGTAGGTACAAGAAAAAGGGCAACAAGAGAGGCAGGCAGAGGACAAAGAGAGGTCAGTATTCTACAAGCTAAGAGAGAGGAGAATTTTAAGATTTGAGAGGCTAACACAGTCAAACACTGGCTGTCTTCTTACAGGAGGAGCCCCACTGCTGAGCATGAAGCACGGGGGTTCCGGCACCCTTCTCAGAGCTCTGCATGCAGCGGTTTAATTCTTCCAACTGTGTCCTGTAGATACCAGCATCATCCCTCCTTAGCTGAGGATCGATCCCGACGCACAAAGAAGGTACCCAGCTAGCATGTGGCAGGGCTAAGTTTGGAACCATGGCTCTCTGGCCGACGGGTCTGTACCCCAACCAACACATGTTTAACTTAGTGCTTGTTTTTCTCACCATGGGTAATTTATAAGGAAGAGGTTCATTTTGACTCACTGTTCTAAAAGCTGGAAGTCCAAGGTCCACTGTGGCAGAGAGCAAGAAGGCAAGTTTAGAGCCTAAACATGCAAAACAAGCTGATCCCTCCGGAGTAGAGCTCGTTCCCATACCTCCCAGTCAAGACCAGTCACTTCTTAAAGGCCCCGCCTCCCACACAATACCCTCACAAGGCAACCTACTCCCAAGATGCGCTCTAGAAGGGACAAACTAGGCGACTCTGCTGCCTCTGAGGGGGATAGAGATGGGTCACTGGTAACATGGATGAGAGTAGTGTCATTGGCACTGTGGTGCCCCAGGTCATTCTACTATGCTGGCAGGTTTGCAAAGCTCTTTCGGGTTTATAAATTTTCTCACATCTCTCCCATCCAAAAAACAAAAGCCTCTCGCTCAACACTTCATTTTGCTTTCTCTCGTAGCCAAAGTTCCTAAATCATCTGGTCCAGAATTTCTCAGGAAACTTTAGGATCTGCCTAACTACTCCTGGGCTATGTCCATGTAGCTGGACCACTCTGCAGCAGGGCTGGACTTCTGGCCTTGCCCCACTGTGCTGCCAACTCACTTCTTTTGCTCACTCTCATCACAAACCTTTCAGAGCTTTCAACACTAACAAACAGCCTGTTGCTGAAGCCCGTGGGCCATAGCTTCACCACTTCTGAGAAATGCATAATTGCAAAGTCTCAGTGCAGAGTTGCATTTGCTTATGCAGCCCAAGTGACTAGTAGGTGGGGGATTTGAGACCTACCCAGGAAGCAAGCACAGGACAGGATGCAGGAGTGGGTGTAGGAATGATGACTGAAGGGAGGCCCCCTGGGGAAATGGGAAGGGATGGGGCACAGATAAACAAATGCACAGAGGCTGGGGCAGGAAGAATAAAGCAGAGAGAGCTTACTTTACAGAGGTTAGGCATAGCAAGGAGATAGACTCAATAAATATCTGAGAGCCAGGAATTTTGTTTTTAAAAAAATTTTAACTAACCAGGCATAGTGGTGCACACCTCTAATCCCAGCGCTCAGAAAGCTGAAACAGGATTACTTTGAGTTCAAGGCCAGCATGGGCTACATGATGAGTTTAAGGCCATCCTGAGTTACACAGCAAAACCCTGTCTTGAAAAACAAAACAAAACAAAAAAAAACCCAACAAAATTAACTAGGACATGCATGGGGTGGCCAAAAAATGGTACAGAGCATAGCATGAGATCAGTTGGTACAATACACATTCATTGACTGCTATGATGCCCCCCACATTATAGGACAAGTGTGAAATACTGCAGTGTAAAAAGATGCTCTATTAATGTTGAAAATTTTGGTTCAAAGTGTCCTGCCCAGGAATAGACTAGACAGTTACCTTGCCCCTCTCTGCCTTGCCCACCCCGTCGCCAGCCTTTTCTCCTCTCTGTAGCTCTTTGGAGAGCTGACCAAGTGCCTGGCACGGTAAGTTCTCCATTAACAGGACGTTCACTGTCTTTCTCCCAAGATGCTGGGGATCTCTGGCCTTCCTAAGGGAGAGTAGGCTAGGTAGAAAGCATTTCGTGGGCTTTCAGTCATCTACAAGGCTGGCCTAGAACCTCCCAAAAGGGCTATCAGCACCCAAGGGCGGGCAGAGGCCAAGCAAAGCTGCAGAGGCTTCGGAACCTTTAAGAGGCGAGGCCTCGCTCCACCTCTGCGGGAGTGATTGGCTGAAGGGGCTCTCGCAGCCGCGGAGGGCGGGAGAGGGTTGCCAGGGAACTGCCCCGTGGGCTGTGGCGGCTGCGCAGAGGCGCGCGGTGGTTGCTGGGCCGGGCCGAGCGGGGGTCTACAGGGGGCGCGGCGCACGCCGAGCAGCTTCCGGCGGGGAGGCGTCGCCGCCATTGCCTCCGCGCTCGGGGAGCGCCGCCCCAGTGGCCGGTGGGGTTCCGCTGCCGCTGGCGCCATGGGCCAGTGCGGCATCACCTCCTCGAAGACCGTGCTGGTCTTCCTCAACCTCATCTTCTGGGTGAGCGGGGCTGGGGCCGCGGCAGGGCGGGCGGGGAGGCCTCGGTGGGGCCTCCGGCAGGAAGCGGCACAGCTCGGCCTAGCCCGAGGCTGCGTCGCGGAATCTCTCCGGACTCGACTGAAGCTCAGGCGGGGAGGGGGGCTCCCGCGTCCCATCCAGGGGCCTGCCGGGTCAGTGTCGGGCCCTTGTCCTAGCTGCCCGCTCGCAGGCCGGCGCTGTTTCTACAGACTGTGCGGACCCAGGCCCGACCCGGATCCTCTGCGAGCCCGGGTTCCGCTCTTCGTGAGCCCCGCCGAGCCCAGGCGGGCCATCCTTGCAGATCCACAGGGTGCTGCCGAGCCCAGTGGGGATTCCAACTTCCAGCTCTTTGTGCAGAGAACCGGCTGGCAGCTTACCAGCCCTGAAACGACAGTGTCAACTTGAAAAGCCAAAGAACTGGGCCAGGAAAATCGTCTTTGCTTTGGTTGTGGGAGGTGTGTGCCCTAAGGTTATAAACCTTGGTTGAATATGATTCAGATGTCATGGAATTTTGAGAGCGACAAGTTCATTTTTATAAAAGGTGGCTTTTGAATTTTATTGGGAGCTGCTCTTAGAGAAAGGGTTTGTAACCATTTCATCTTAGTCCAGGTCTTTATCTTGCCGGGCACTTTTGTGATAATTGTGTTGTTCCTGTCACCATCTCCACCCTCCAGGCCACCTGGACCTTGCACCCGGATGAATCTTTAAATGCGTCCTCTATCACATCGCTTTCTTGTACTGAAAAACAAAACAGCTTTAGTAGAAGAATGAAGTTCAGCTACTTCACCTGAGTTGCAGCTGAAGTTGGGGCCTGACTGTCCTGAGCTTTGTTATAAATACTCGCTTGCCCTACACAGCCTGTGTTCAGAGTCTTCACAACACTGCTTAAACATTCCCACTAACCGAACTTTTGTTTGCGTCTGGCTTGCATTCGGGCCCTCCCTCCCACAAATGTATTTCATTCTTCTGACTCTCTAACAAGTGAAACCTGTGACTGCTGTAGCATGAAAGAATAGTTATACATCATGAGGATTTATGGTGGGAGGGGGAAAGTCCTGCTGGGAGGACGGTTCAAAATTACCCCCATGGCTTTGGGAGTTCCCTGATTTCTTCTTTTCCAAGTAAAGCAGTATTTCTCATAACTTTGAGTTTCAGGCCCTTTTAAAAGGAAAAGTAATTTTCAGGGATCTCCAAATGAGAACACTTGTGTTAGGCAGTGACATTTAAGAGTCAGGAACTTAGCTTTGTGGGCATAACTTGATTTTATGAGTGTATTTTGTTTTGAAGAATATGTATTAGGTGAATTGTAGGCCAGTCAAGTTCAGAACTGGAAGCTCTGTTAATGTTAGGTAATATTGGAGTACAAAAATGCCTTAAGTCATCAAGTTTTTATTTACTCTAAAGGATTACTTACTTCTAAATGATTGCTCAGGAATTTTCAGAAATTGTGTTAAGTATATGTGCTATTATCACTTGCTCCAATAAAGTTGGTTGTATTGTTGAACTTCTTAGTGGGTTATTGCTAAAACTGAAGTCATAGAGTTTAATAAAAACTGTTCTCTAGTAAAATAGTAAAACTTGTGTCCTGTAGTGAGGAAGTTAGGCAGAGATGAAGGGGGAAAACTTGTGGCATAATGCAACATACCACACTAGGTGTGTCACCTAACCCATTGTTAGTTTTATGGACAAACTGTTGGAATCTGATGATAACATATGAGAGTTACGTGTCAGGGAATATTACCCTGCTTATTTTACTGGTGAGGACATTAAAGTTTACTGAGTTAACAGCACACCCAAGGTGTGGTACAGCTTGTGTTGGAACCCAAGTTGTCCCATTGTCTAGAGCCTGTGGTGTTAGAACAAGTTGTACAGCATTTCAGTTACACTTTGTGTGAAAAATTAAGTCATCAGCGAGGAAGTACATTTTTTTTAAAAAGTTAACCAGTTCTTCTTGGGAAGTTGTGATAGGTTCAGTTCTGATAAGCACACTTATATAATAGCTCCACTCTCCTTTTAATGCCTTAAATGTATTTAGTGGCAGAGTTAGTGTTACTTACATAGAGCATTTCAAAAGTTTAGGTTCCCTTGCACAGCTTCAGTAAAGACTTTGTTACACTGGTTTTTCACAAGTTGTAGTGGCTGATTGTTTACAGGTGTTGAATTTAATTGCTTTGGCAAGATCTTTGCTCACACCTTAATCTTAATAACCTGGTTCTGTTGGCAGTTTGTTCATTGAGCTGTGATACGGAAAATGGATTGTTCCAGAAATAACTCAGACCCTGATACCCAACACTGTTAATGCTGATTTGGTGCAGATAGTTCTCAACAGTGGAGTGTTTAAGAATGGTACTGTGCAAAGGCAGTAATTAGAACAGGAAACAATCATTTTAAAAATTTTGAAAGTTGTCTCGCTGGAAATAAAGGGTTCTTCACCAAATTCCAGAATATTAGGGTAGCTTGAAAAAAAATTTTGGACAAGTAAAAGGATGTACAATTTGTATCTCTTTTTTATGGAGTGGTGTAACTTTGCTTTTGTTTTGAGACAGGGTCTCCCTATGTAGTTCAAGCTGGCCTTAAACTGATGCCAATCCTCCTGCTTTAGCTTCCTGAATTCTGAGATTACAGATGTGCGCCACCGCACCCCGCACTGGAATGGTGTAATTTTAAGCATATTAGTACTTAAAGCATATTAGTACTAGACTCATGATCATTTATTAAAAGTTAGCAGTGTTTGAAGTAAACGGCTAAATTTTGAAAGCTATTCAGTAGTCATTAGCCTGTTCTGTAATTTGTGCATTTGTATGAAGGTCAGGCAGGATTCTTAATTTGGTAATTCATTTGATCTGACCCAGAAGGCTTCATCTAAAATGAGTTTAAATCGGTACTTTGTAACACCACCTTTTATTCTGATAAATTAATTGAGTAGTAAAGACGCAGATTACCCTTACTTTTTCAACCCTATTAGAAAAAGCAGTTGGCTAGTATTTACTTTGCACATATTTATTTTAGGGATTACAGGGGCTGTAAGAAAGCTTTGTGCTTGTGATACTGTTTAGGCTGTTGTGTTTCATCTGCTCTGAGGGGTGGTAGTGTACTTGAGCCCCTGTAATGCTTGTGTTATATGTAAAATGGTAAAAGACAAGGAAGATCCCTGTTCCTATTAAACTTTGAAATGGAGTGTAACAATCAGTGTGTTGTGCAGAGAATTAAAGGAGGGCAGTGCAGTGGAGATCAGCTTCTTTAGGTTGGCAGGGAAGACTTCTCCAGGGAGGTGAAATTTAATCTGCCATATAAAAAGGGGCCAGTGTGGGGTGAACTGGAAGAGGTGGGGGATTCAAGACTAAAGGGACAGCCTGTGGGCCCTGAGGCCAGGATATACTTAGCATGTTCAAGTTACCAGGAGAAGACCTATACCTTCATGCTTGAGGAAATAGAATGATAATTAAATATTCCATGTGTTTTCCAGTCTTTTCACAAATTTTGTCTATAGATTAAGTTTCTAGCACATCATACAAATTTGAGTTGGTAATATAGTAGTTTTACATCCTGAAGTTGTTCTTCTGAAGTAGAGGGGATTGTTTCTGAAGCAGGGCCTCATTAAGTTGCCCAGGCTGGACTGGAACTTAACATTTTCCAGTGTGCTGGAATCTCCGGCATGAGCCACCATGCCCAACTATGAGAGTTGGGTTTCTCCTATTTTGTATGTGTTGTGACATGTTATATTATTGGAAAACACCTTAAGCTAACTTTTTTTTTTTTTTTTTTTTCTGTAGTTGCCTTTGGATTTCCTAGGAGAAAAGCTAACTTCGGCATATTGCAGTAGATTGCTTAGTTTATCTTTGACAGTTAAGAAAATGACCATTTCCAGTCTTGTCATGTGTCTGCTGACCAACTGTCCTATGACCTTGAGTAATTATCTGGAGCTGCTCTTTGGTTGCAGTTAAAGAAACACATTACTTATTAGCTTTTTGGATATTTATCATTCTTCGATTTATGTTAATGAATTACATTCCATAAAATTGAATTCAGGTTTTTTTTGCAGAAAAATTATTCCTTAAAGTTTGTACTTGGCACCAAACAAATAGACCCTAAGAATCATTGGCTTAATAAATAGGCATTGAATTCTACTCTGCTCATTGTGGAGCAATAGAGTGAAAAGATACAGTTCCCACCGACAGTTAATCGGGAGAGGGAGGAGCAAACTCTTCTTCAAATGTCTAGTTTTAACTATTCCCCAGTACTCAAGAGTGGTCTCAAATCTTCCTTTAAAAATACATCTCTTCCCTTTCTTTTGACCTCATTTCCTTTAATAGTTTGGCAGAACCAATAGAGAAGAAAAATTATTTGCATTTATATATTTGCCTTCTGGGAGTAAATATTGACGTACTCTATTTTACATTGTTGATGCTACTGATTAAACACATAACTTAAGCCTGGAGAAGCGCTGTTATAAAACTTAAATATCCCAGGATCCTGTAATAATGACTGACTTTGCAGTTGAGTAAGATAGGGTAACAAAGGTTCACATAGGGTGGGACAACCGAGAGTCTCAAAGAAAATTATGTTTAAGTTAACACTTCTGACCCCGAAACCCTGCAAGTGTGAAAGTAGCCAGTTTACATGTTAGAATAATTTGGCTGTGGCAATTGGTTGATCTCCAGTTTCATTACCACCTGAGCTTTTGATTCTTTTAGCTGTTAGGTATGAATTGTATTAAACAGAACAACTTTGCTAACCCTTCAGAAGCTCTTACATATTGTTAAGAGCTAACACCTGACTGACCCCTGGCACATGCAGGATTAAACTAGATAAACAGTGATGACAAACATCTAAATAAAGAAAAAATTAACATAGAGCTGAGTTGAGGGTCAGGGCCTTTAGAATACAATTTGAGTAATAGCAGTTTAAAAGAATTAAAGTTTTTCTTTAAGAGAAGGATAATGATGGCAGTGCCTGGTGGTGGAGCGTGGCTCATTGGCAAAGCTTTACACCCCAGGCCAAGTAGGACTGTAAAAACTGCCTCTGCTGGTGTTTATGGGAAAAGATAACATGTACTGAAAGAATCAGAATTATGTTAGATAATCAGAAAAAAATTCAGTAAATCAAATCCACATAGACTGAGGAAAAGTGGTAAGTGCTAGACAGGTGCCTAAAGTACTTGGGAATCTAAGAGATGTCTGCTTTATGTGGGTAGTTAAGGACATTGAGGAAGTCATTTGAAAACTATCTCAGTTTCAAAACAAAAATATTTTTCTGTTGTATGCTAGATATGCACACATTTATTTAGGAAGATATTAAAAGGTATTAAAAATACCCATAATTCCACTACCTAGAGAAACTAGTATTAGCATTTGGGTTTTTAAAATTTCTTTGTGTATATATGTGTTTTTCCCTTGGCGTACCACATTCTGTACCAAGTAATGCTTCATCAGACTATTTCAGGGTCACAATGCAATCATGCCTTTGTCTAGGACTTTGGTGTTTGCTGTTACAGTTTTGGTTATGATTGGACACACACTCTGCGCAACTCTTTGTTTCCATCTGACTTATTTGTAAGAATCTAAGAGTAGATTCCTGGGGGTGGAATTAATAAGCGTAGAAGTGTAACCTAGGCCCAATATGGATTACTTCCCCAGAAGTGACTCTGTTGACCTGCATCCTCACATTTCTTAGAAAACTGCTTGGCTGTTACTGAACAAGTTTTAGGTGGAAATGTCATTATTTTAATAGCTTTAAAAGTTTTTGATAAAGACTAGTTTTAATTTCTGAAAATTTTTCTTCAAAGTTCATAGCGTAAAAAGTGTGCAGGTGGTGGCTTAGTAAAAGGAGTGATTGTGTTTAGTGGCACAAACTCACCAGAGTAAGTTAGAGTTGAAGCGGCATACAATTGGACTAGACTATTGAAGAGGTGTATAAAAAGATTTAAGATTTTTAAGATACTTGTAATAATACAAGGATAGAATTTGGGGAAGCTTTCACAAATGCACTGTACAGCATTATCAGTGATTCCTTGGAGTCAGGTATATAAACTAGTGAAACTACAAGGCATGATCAGAAAATAGTATTTAATTTTTAAAAATTTGAGTCACAATCTTGCTATGTAGTTTAGGCCAGCCTTGAATTTGTGGCAAAGCTCCTGCCTCAGCCTCTTAAGTGCTGGGATGGATCACACCTGGCTACTTTAAAAATTTCTTACAGTGAAAGACACATTGTCATAAGCCCTTATCAAAATTCTCCTCACTTCGAACACACTTACCCATCATTCATGCCACTTTCTGATGCAGTTTTGGGAGTCTTCTTCCATGAGTGTGTTTAGTTGTGCTGTTGTGGCTGGTACAGTGTCCTGAATCAATTTAAAATGTTTCCCTTTCATGTTCATTTGACTTTGGGGAAGAGCCAGAGGTCACACAGTGCCAGATTTGGTGGACGAGGACACCCTGTGATGTGTTCATGAGCTGCCTTTCCTTTGGGCACACTCGGTGGCAGCATTCACTGTGTTTTGAACACACCTTGTAAAGACAGGAAAGGACGTTCAGACCTGCTCCAGTGTGGGGAGGATAACGCACTGTGCTGAGGGGAAGGGTTTTGAAGGGGCTTGATGGCAGGGTGCCCTTTACTGTAAATACATTTGTAAGAGTGAAGTATTCATTGTGTATTTTGATCATTCCTTCTGTACAGGAACCTCAGAATTAAATGTTTGAAGGTGCCTATATACGATGGGTTTCTGCCCATTGTCAGCCTTTGCTTTGAGAATCTGCTTTTCATGAAGTATAGGGTGTACGACTTTTGCCCAGTCTTTCTCAGCTGTTTTTTCCTTTCAAACTGCACACACTTCTGCCTCACCAGTTGATTCTTTGAGGAAAAATGACTCCAAAGGGGCAGTTCACGTGGGCGAGTGAGCTTGTCAGCGCCCCGCGTTCACACGACCCCAGTCCAGGTCGTGCCTCGTCTTCCGGCCCACGTTCTTGCCAGCTCCAGACGCATCACTGAGAAATCACTTGTTTTTCTTTCTTCTTCACCACGTGCCCTGTGAGATGCTTCCACCTTCCCACTTTTGAATTTCCCACAGCAGAACTGTTTTATCTCCTACTTTGTGGCAAGTTTATTTTAATAGTGCCACATTCCAGTGGCTGGTCTGACTGTGCTTGAGGACAGTGAGGGAAGTTAGTTTTGTGAATTGCCGCATTTCATCAACTCCTGTTATTTTTTAAAGGAAATTTTAATTTAAATGACTTTCCCACACTACTTTCTGAACATCAAAGAAGCAATTATATAGGAATGAAATTTCTTACTTTAAGAGATTTCACATTTGTGTATATAGAAAGCTAAGAGAATAAAACGAAGTAGGATACTTTTGGAATTCATGAAAATAGCTTTACTCTGAGGAACAGTTGGTTTATGGAAAAGCGCTAGCTCTCCTTAAATTTTAAAATGCTGTGACTTAATTGAAAGCATTGGCATATTAAAAGGTAAAGGGGAATGATTTAAAATTACTGTTTCTATAGTTTCAGATCTCAGCCTTCCCCCAGAGCTTTCACCTCTGTGAAATGGAAATGGATGAATATTTTTAGCCCGCCATCCTGGCGCGCGGCTTCTCCTCACAGGCTCAGATTCCCGGCAGTGACTACAGCATTCAGCTGTGTCCAGGTTCTTATTCTGTCTCCTCCTGTTGCCTTCTGTCCCCCCTCCCTGCTTCTTTGCAGCTGTGTGGCTGGCAAAGCCCAGATCCTTTGATAGATTCCAGTCCCGGCACAGCCCTTTAGTAGGAGGATTTAACGTTTTCACCTTCTCTTTAGCTTGTCCAGTAGCCACAAGTTCTATTTAAAACTGAGTGGCTGAAGCCCCGCTGCACACTAGCTGGGAATCGCTTACAGCCTCTTCCCGCCCATCACACTGCCCTGTTCCTAGGGTGGGTCTCATACCACCAGCGGGATGTCATTTGCTTTGAGCTGTTTTTAGGTCTTCAGCTGTTAAGATGCTTGCTCTGTGTTTTCAGATGGACTGGTGTCATTCATAAATATTACACAGCTGAAGATAAAAGCACCATATCCAGATTTAATTAAAAGAAGAAAATTTTGAAGTTGTCTTTAAGAAACAGGCTGTATTTACAAATAATTTGATTTATAGTCTCATATTAGCAGTTTGCACTTTGGTACATGTAACTGGCACGTAGCTCCCTCCTATATGTTGGTAAAATAGAACTGTTAGGTTCTCATCTCTGCTGTGCGAGTAAATATTAACTAGTTTGTAGCCTAGTAAAAGAAACTGTCTTATCGGTTAGGTGAGAATAAGCCCAGCAGTCTTTCAAATAGCACCTCCCCCTGGCCCTCCTTGACATTTGTTGGAGTCTGGGCTGTACCTGTTAAGTTTTATTTCCCTGGTCTCCATTTGAGATGAGAGTTTCCATTGGAGTGGAGGGGCAGCACAGGAAACGTTTTGCTTGGCCCATCCTCAAGCAGCAGAAAACTCAGCATTTGCTGTCTGTAGTGCCAGGAGTTCTCCCCTGTGCTTCAGAATAACCACCCTTCGGTGATGCCCATAACAGTGAACTATAATGAAATGTTTTCAAATTCTTGTTCCTTGGGTTTTTCTAGGTAACATGAATTTTTTGCAGAAACTCTAAAACTTGCGATCTTCAGCATAAATGAGCTAATTGTACACATATGCCCCAGTTTTGTCCTTTTTTCATTCAGATTTTGTAGGCTTTATTTACTAGCTGGACTTAGTGGTATGTTCCTGTCATGCCAGCTAGTCAGGAAGCTGAGGCAGGGAAGTGCTTGAACCTAGGAGTTAGAAGGCAACCTGAAAACAGAACAGACTTCTTTTACCAGAAGCTCAGACATAGAATTAATTTTAGTATAGGTGCTGCTAAAGCGAGCACTAGAAATGATTCTAATTCATGCCTTTTAAGAAATACCACCTTTGGAATAAAAAAAGAAGACTCTAAAGGATGGATAATTAGTGAAAACGGACTGGGCACCGTTTGATTAATTCATATTTAGGATTTCTTCTAATTCAGCTGGAGGACTGATCACTTTAGCAAAGCATGTTATGTTTATATGAATATGCGTGTGTAATCAAGAAAACGTAGTATTTTAGTAAAAGGGCATTTATTTCAGCATTCATATACATTTGTAATAAATGCACCAAACTAGCCTTTTTTTGTCTATTTATTTTTGTTGTTGTTGACACTGGGAACTAAACTCGGGACCTTGCGCTTCCCAGGCAGCACTGTGCCGCTGAACTGTATCCCCAGCCCAGTAGCCTGTTTCTTTTCTTTTGCCTCCTTTGCTCACCTTTCTCCTGTAGGAACAGGCCCCAAAAGCTGGTATGTCAATGCCTTGGGACAGACATGGGTCACTGTAAGGGCAGCATTTATTTTTATGGTCAGGTACCACTTATAAACTGACGTATCCCAGATGTGATGGCCGTCAAAATTCAATAAACTAGATTAAATTAAGCTGCCAAGTTGTATTCAAATAGTGAACAAAACACTGTGGGAGCCAGGAGTGGTGGTGCGCACCTGTAGTCTCAGCCTGAGGCCAGGAGCTCCAGGCCACCCCAGGCGGCAGGGTGAAACCACACGGGGGAGGGTGTGTGAGCTCCAGACTGGAGAGCAAGTAAAGGTGATGGAGAGGCGAGGACAGGGATAAAGTGAGGTGAGCTCTAGTCAGTTTTGACTTGCTGGGTGCCAGGTGCTGTTCTGTGTGACTCAAGTAGAGACGTGAGAGATTATGTGGCACCTGTGGGTGTAATGGCTTCATACTGTCACATTGTGCAGTACCCTGACTTTGGTTTTTGACAGGGGGCAGCTGGCATTTTGTGCTACGTAGGCGCTTACGTCTTCATCACCTATGATGACTACGACCACTTCTTTGAGGACGTTTACACTCTCATCCCTGCTGTGGTGATCATTGCTGTTGGAGCCCTGCTCTTCATCATCGGCCTCATTGGCTGCTGTGCCACGATCCGGGAAAGCCGCTGTGGACTTGCCACGGTAAGCAGGAGCTTTGCCAGCTACCTGACAACTGCACAGGGCTGTCTCCTCAATGTCACTGGCTTCTGGAATTCAGTGTAAAGCGCCATAGACTCCGAAGCTCTTATAATGGACCAGAATTAGTACTTGTGCTAAGCCTCTAGCAGTTGTTTCTGTTATTGCTTTTTTAAATTTAAAATGGTCTTTAAGAACATTAAAATGACTTTTTTTCTATTTTATTAGTATATGTTTGCAGTAAATAATGATTACATTCCTCATGTGAAATTGGTGCTTTGACTTACAACACCTTCATTCTTTTTTTAATTTCCTTTCCTTTGGCAAAAGACTTGATAGTTGCTTTTTTAGCCTGAGAGTTTAGATGTACTTCTTTGCTCTTAATTTTTGATATTTTCTTACAGTTTGTCATCATCCTGCTCTTGGTTTTTGTCACAGAAGTTGTTGTAGTGGTTCTGGGATACGTTTACAGGGCAAAGGTATGTTGTCTGTTGTGATTCACATAACGCTTTAAAGAGTGATGTATGTTTTTCAAGTGAAATAGAACATGTTCATTTTATCAAAACCAAGATTTTTTTGCCTTTTTTCTATTGAACTGTTGTTTCAAATTATCTAAAGTTAGTTGAAAAGTATTTACATAGTAAGAGGGCTAACCTTGTTTGATACGGCAGAGTGTAAATTCTATTGTTCTCGATTGTAGGTATTTACATTTCTTTAAATTGTCTCACAGTGAACTGCAAATCAGCTGAGAAGTTTATTCAGATTTCCTGTCAGTGGAGTCTCCACATTGAGGGGAGTGGATATAGACTTTGTTTTCTGAGAATTTCATTTTACATTGCTGCTTTTAGAACAGGCCTTGGTCCTAGACGTAGTAGGAAAAATGTGTTGAGTTGGACACGCTCTTGCTACCTGCAGTGCCCGGCAGCCTCTGGCTGCACTCCCCTGCCTCTCCCTCCCCTTTCTTAATCCGTCCCTCTTCTTTTCCCTTCCTTTCCTAAGCCTACATAGGCTATTTTAAATTAATTTTGGTATAATTTTAGAGTCATAATAGATATGTAGACTCATTCTCATTTTAATTTTCAGTTTCAAGTCAAAGGCATCCTACCCCAAGTGGATAATCAAACTGTTGCTAGAGAAGGATGAAATTGTACAGCCCTTTGAAAACGTCCCTACCAGTGATCTGGCTATTAGACAACTAGTCACTTCTTATCACTGTTTTAGTTACCAAATCAGTTACTTTAGAGACCAGTAGGAGAACCTGGTACAAGCAGAATTTTATTAAATGAGGCTTGCTCACCACTCTTACAATGGACAGTGGGAAGTTTGCTTCCTGCCTCCTGCTTGACAGATGCGGAGCAGGTGTATTCACATAAAGTGCTACTTCTGAGGAATTACTTTTACCAGCTGATTACCTTTGTATTTGGCTAAGCCTAAACATTGTATAAATAAAATAGAAACACTGTTGGTATCTATTCTGAAAATGTGAAGGCTTCGCAGTTGTTTGATTTTTACATTCTTTAGGAAGGGAAAGTGAGTGGGTCTTCTGGGACACATGGAGAATTTATTTGCCAAAGGAAGGAATCCTCCTGCAGTTTAGGACATCCTTCCCAGTGTCCCATTGCTTTCTCTCTCCTAATGGATTGTTAGCCTACTAGCTTGCATGCCAACTTTGACTATTTTTAATCTCTGTGATGAACTGTCTGAACTTTCTCCTGTTCACTTGCATCTGTACAAAGGTGGCAGGGGAAACACTACACCTCCACCCCCATTTTTAAAAATCTAGAGAGCTCTGGCAAATTGAAACAGTCGTACAGGCATTAACTTTGACTCGTGCTCCTTTTAACACTATTTTGGAAGGACTGAATTCTTTGTTTTGGTTCAGGTTGAAAATGAGGTTGACCGAAGCATTCAGAAAGTGTATAAGACTTACAATGGAACCAACCCCGATGCCGCCAGCCGGGCCATTGACTATGTGCAGAGGCAGGTGAGTGTACCTGACATCAGGGTATGTGAGGGCCGCTCATTTCCAGGGCAGCGTGAAATGAGCTCTGCTGTTACTGTGCCGTTGGGCTGTGTGCCTTCACAGCTCTGAAGAACCTCAGGGTATGTCTCATCTTTTGTCTCCGTCTTCACCCTTAGTTTGTTCCCCTGTCTATCACCTAGTCAAAGCAAGGAAGAAGCTTTTTTTTTTTTTTTTTTTTTTGCGGTACTGGGGATCAAACTCAGGACCCTGCGCTTGCTAGGCAAGCGCTTATTCCACTGAGCTATATCCCCAGCCCAGCATTTTAGACTTTTTAAAATTATCTGACTCTCCCCACCAAATAACTAGATACGTGGCAGAGAAAGAGAGGTATATGCTTCAGAGGAAAGCGGGAGTCGAGGTGCATTCTAAAGGAGGGGAGAGGTTCGCATAAACGTGTAGAAAACAGAAAGGACAACAGAAGTGTCTTAAAAGAAAAAAAAACTACACACACTCAGTGTATATATTTTGAAACACATACAAAAGTAGGTATTTGATAGATTTTTACACCAATAATCCTGCCTTAGTTGCCAGCTTTTTATTAGTCTTATTTTACCTGTACATGTTTTTGTCTTATCCTGAAATAACTCTGAGACATTTTAAACAAAACATTTTAAATACTTGCTCACTGGAAATATTTGACTCAGAATGTGATAGATGTTCAGTGTACAAGATAGGAAGATTTTCCCTAGCTAGAAGGTACCTCTTGTAGGCAGTGTGCTTTGCATGTGGAGCTTGTGTTACTGTTCAAATTAAAACGAAAATCTTGGTCCCTTACTCTGAGTGCTAAGTTAGCCCCTTGGGCGGTGTCTGCCCTGTGGGACCTGTAGACACAGAACTGGTCTGAAGTAGCTCATCGGTTTTTAGTATGTGTGCTGCCAAAGCGAGCACAGCTCATCCATGTTAAAGCTCTGTAGTGTGTGGAAAACTAAAGCTCAAGCCAGCCGTACCTGTTTGGTAAGGAGTGATGTCTGCTTCCTCCCCCAGCTGCACTGTTGTGGAATTCATAACTACTCAGACTGGGAAAACACAGATTGGTTCAAAGAAACCAAAAACCAGAGTGTCCCTCTTAGCTGCTGCAGAGAGACTGCAAGCAACTGTAATGGCAGCCTGGCCAACCCCTCCGACCTCTACGCTGAGGTGAGCTGTGGCGGAGACTGGAGTCCCTCCTCGTGACCTACCCTGACATTCACTGTCTCCTTCCTAACTGAAACTTCTTTCTACTTCTGTGCTCTTCTTTAGTGTTACTTGGTCTTTTGTTTTAGTTATATTTCTGTGAGCTACTCTAATCGTAAACTCTTCTTTTCTTTTTTCTGTTTTGAGTTGTTTTTCCATTTCTGCCAATGAGTTGTAATCTGTGACTGCAGCTCACATGTTCAAAAACAACTGCTGATGAGGGTGACTTGACTGTGTTGCAGGGGTGCGAGGCTCTGGTTGTAAAGAAGCTGCAGGAGATTATGATGCATGTCATCTGGGCAGCGCTGGCCTTTGCAGCCATCCAGGTGAGCCCTCACTGCTGGCCTGGGAGCTAGGGTTATAGTTGGCTAGTTTCAGCTGTCAGCCTGAATGGGTCCAGTCACCAAGGAGAGTGAATCTGGGTGTGTGTTGGTAACTTGGAAGAGATTGTGGTACCATTCCCTTGACTGTGGGCCTAGAACCAGAATAGTCTTCCAGAGATCTGGGATTGAGAGGAACTATGTGGGAGAGGATGTATCTTTGCCTTTTTGCCTTGACTAGTGAGTGAGTGACCTGTTCAAAATATAAGCTATTGTCGTAGTATATTTTTGACAGGTATTTTAATAGAACATCAAAGAATTTTTAAAATGCTGCTTTATTTCTGTTTGGAAAGGGAAAGATTTATTTCAGCCTTTTAGTATAAAAGTTCTAGTTCTTGAGAGTTCATTTGAGACAGGATGTCACTGTGTTGTCCTGGATAGTATGCTACTTCTAGTCTCTGAGGGTTAATTGTTTGGTTGATTCCATAGTGTCTTGCTGTGTTGCCTAGGCTGGTCTGAAACTCCTGGGTTCAAGTCAGCTGTCTGCCTTAGCCTCCCCAGTAGCTGAGACAACAGGTGATACCACTGCACCCAGCTGTTTGAGGTTTTTGATGTATATTTGCCTAAATCAAGAATGCTGTTCTTTCCTTCTAAAAGAAATGACTGTATTGCTTTACAGCAAAGATCTCCCATTAAAACAGGTTCTCACTGGGCATGGTGGTGCATGCCTATAATCCCAGCATCCAGGAGGCTGAGGCAGGAGGATTGCCATAAATTAGGGGTCAGCCTGAGCTACATAGTGAAACCCTGTCTCAAAAAATAAACATGGTGCACTCAGGACGCAGTACTCAGGAGGCTGAGGCCAGAGGATCATTGCAAGTTTGAGATGTCCTAGGCTACAAAGTGAGCTCAAGGCCAGCCTGAACTGCATAGCAAGATCCTGTCTCAAAAAGACAAAAAATAAATATAAAACTGGTGTTCTAGCCCCCTCTGTATTTACAAACATAGTTCTTTTACACTGACAACCACCTATAAGTCATTGACATCACACGGCACGTTGCCCTTGTTGGTACCTTAGGGACTCTGTTTTCCCAACTCCTACCATTGAAAGCAGTTTTTTCCTACAGTAAGAATAGTTACTGCAAATTAACTGGTAATTGTTTCATTACTTCTAGCTTTATCTGCTCCCAGTGCTACCCCGCCACACACACACACAAAAGAAAACATACATACCTTTCCCACTCCCACACAAAGATCGATAACAGGCAGCCACTTATTCTACCTAGCACATCTACCCACACTCCTGGCCTCTTGGGTACATACCATATCTCTTAGGGATTTTGTTAGGGAAATGTGTTAGAGGGTTCTTAATGCTGAGAATAGCCAAATACTTGAAAATAGTATTCTTGCAGATCCTGAAATAGGCTTCAGGCATAGATATGTAATTGCTGGTCAGTTAAAGTCACTTTTTATGGCCTGCTCTTTGGAAACTTGAACAGAATCTAGTATATTTAATGGGCATTGCCTATGAAATGGCAAAAAGGTGATTGTTTACGTTGCTGGTATTCAAACTGCCCAGAAACGATTCATTAAAAAGCCTAACCCTGTACTTAGTATGGTCTCTACCCTTTTAAGCATTTGCTTCGTGGCTCTGTGTAGCAGTAAACTGGTGACCACCAGGGATATATTTCATATTTTGATTGTCCGTGCAAACACATTCAGTTAGCTGAAAGTAATGAAGTGAGGGAGAGGTCTCTTTCTTTTCCCGAGTGGAATCTTGGTCTGGGCAGTCTTAATGACTTTGTGTTTGGTAAGAAAGCTATACATATTAGCATGCAGCAGAAAAGCTTTGGAACTGTAGGTGCTTGTGCTCATGAAATATGCAGTATGTGTGTAGAAGACTGATGAGAAGCGCCACTTTAGCCATGTCGCTCATCTCATTAAGCTTATTAGCCAGCCAGATATTACTTCATTAAATATTTTTCAGAGGGAGCTAATAGATATTTTAACTAATTTCCTAACTTAAGTGTGTTTGCCATGTACGTTTTAAGTTTAAATCATCCTGACTTAAGTAATAGCTGGTAAAGATTAGATATTTTCAGTTTAGCAAAGCTAACGCAGGGATTCTGAGCATTCAGAGGCTCAAAACCTAGTGGCTTTGAAAGTGAAATTTTTCGATTTTTAAGGGGGAAAAATGTTCATTTAAAATGGTGAAAGAATTTTGTCTCGTAAGTTCAGAGTGCCTATAAAGGTTCCAAGCTTTTGGTATTCAAAATCTGATACAGATTGTGCCCTGAGTATGGGAAAACAGAACAAAAGCAGAGATAACTCATGTTGGTGAGTTTTTGTACTCACACATCAAGCGCAATAGAGAATTTAGAGTGGGAAAGATTGCTTAGAGATTTCCTCTTCCCCTTTGTTCTGCCACAAAAATTAGGAGGAGTGAGGACAATAGGACTGTGACCATCACACAGAGAGTGGTGAAACTAAAGCTTGAACCCTCATTCCATTGTACTGTCTCTGATTACAGATCTAACAATTCGGGTGTCAGACGGTTACATTCCTCAATCCCTTAGGAATCCTCACAGTGAGCCCTTGAGCTGGACAGAATGGGATAAAAATGGTAGACTGGCTGAAGCAGAGGCCGATTTTTGTCTCCTGGCTTGCAAAGCCTAAATTATTAACACGGCTCCTTCAGAAAACATTGGCTGACCCTCGTTCTGGTCTAGTTAAACAGTCTAGGTTTGGGTAGGACTAAAAAGATCAAGAAAGAAAAACCTGAAAAATGCTAGTTAACTGCTACAGTAGGATTTTACATTTTTGCTGCATTATTGAGCAAGATGTCTCACTTCTCTGCCAAAAGCCAGCCTCTTAAATGATCAAATAACCAGCTATACGGTTTCTAATTAAAGGTCCCAGGCTGCCTCCTGTGTTGACTCCAGTCTCCTTCTATAAAGCCAGTGCTGTCAGTTTTTATGTATCCAGTTTTTATGTGTTTTGTACTTACTGCATAGGTAGTTTGTACATAGACTTTAAGCAGCAAAGATTGTAGGGTACAGTCATAAATAATAAAGAGAATCCCCTCATGTGCTTTGCCAGCTTGTCCCTGTGCACAAGTCTGCATACACGTGCTGGCTTCTGACAGCTTGTGGCTGGTGTGAGCTTGTGAATGCACTGCCCTCCAAGTACTATAGCTTCCTGCCTGACAAGGTGCTGCCACTGTTCTTCACAGCTGTACCATCTTGTTCCCCTCACCCTGACAACTCATAATCACACCTCTAGTTCTAAAAATTTGTCATCTCAAAGTATTATATAAATGGCATCATATCGTTTATATCTTCTTAAAAATAAATTAGTATCTTTTAGATACAGATTTACTTTGTTGATCTTGGGGCTGCATATTCTGTTTTATGGGTATAATTTACCTAATTGACTTTAATGAGCCCTTATGTAAGTCTTGCTATTACAAAAGGAAGTAGTGTATATCCTCTGTTCTACATGTTTGTGATCTAGCAAAAATGTATAGCCATGAACCAAGGGTTGGAACATACCAGTGAATTTTGACAAATAGTTCCAAAGTTTTTTCCCATTATCTCCAATATAAAAGAATTCTTATTCTTGAATAAGAATACCTGTTTCCCCATACCACCACCTGCATAGAAATGACAGGACATTTTATTTTGGCAGTCAGTTTTGTAAATTACCATTCATCTCTGCATTTAGTAACATGGTTTGGTGTGCTCAGTTTTTTGTTTTGTTTTTGGGGTTTTTTGGGGTTGTGTTATTTTGCAGTTGCTGGTATTAGATGGTGTTACAAGGTAGGTTAGTTCCCAGGACTTACACATTGCAGTGGAAGTTACACCGGGAGAAACAATACGGGAGCTAAAATATTCATAAAGTATTTCTAAGTCTGTGGTTGGAAATTTTCAGTAATCAAGTTTCAGTGTAGCAAGGCTTGGAAATGGACCTGCGATCTTACTGGTGAGGGTAACAAGTTACGCAGTTTGCTGTTCTTAGACTTGCTGTTTGTGTGTGTGTGTGCGTGCGTGTGCGTGCGTGTGCACATGTATGAACATGCAAAAGAGACGGGACTAAACAGAGTTCACACTGAGCTGCATCTCCAAACAGTGAGTGTCTCACTGTGTTACCCAGTCTGGGCTGGAATCAGGATTTTCCTGCCTCAGCCTTCCAGAGCACCATGACTACAGCCATGCACTACCACATCTGGCATAAAGAGTTTTATCATGTTTTTTCAGTTGTTTTTAGATCAATCCAAGTTGATTAATGGAAATGAATAAGGAAAGAAACTTGCTTCTGAGAGTGCTGACTGTCCAGCAGAAGTGACATACTGAGAAGAATGTGGGGAAGGAGTTTCAGCTGTTGAGTGAGCTCTCCCATGTGTCTCTAAGGGGTATGCACAGGAGCCATCAGCAAATCCTGGTGCAGTGGAGCCATGGAGTTGATAGCAAGCAGATCCACGTCCTGAGCGATAGAGTCCAGGCTGAGGGACGGGAGAGACCTAAGTAGACAGCTGTTAGTTGTGGAGGGCTGGGTGGGGATGCCCACCTTCTCTGTGCTCCTCAGTGATCTTCACCTGAGGGGCTGGGTGTGTTTCACTGAGATTACATTGACCCCAGGTATCAGGGCCCTGCACTTAAAATCGGGTAACGTAGGTCTTCATTATCTGCAAGGGCTGGGAACAGCAAGGTCATGCTTATTTAGTCCTTTGGGTACTGTTTGTAGTGTTTTGTGAAAAGCTGGGTTGAAAATTCTAGAATCATTTTCTCCTTAATCCAGCTTAACCTCTTGCTTATGTAAAGTAGCAGGACATGACTTTATTACTGGTTCAGTATGCAACCACAGAAAGATTAGGGTCTGTGTAAATAAAACAAGGAAAGAAGCGTGACCTTTAAAAAATATGTACTAAGTATCTAATACCACAGAACCAAGCCTGGATTTCAAAAATAGGAAATGTGAAGGAAGTGAAAACTGTCAGACTGTGTTTCTGGCACCAGGAGTGGGGTCCACCACAGGGCTGCTGGGGTACTGAGTGGTGTGAGGTCACAAAGCCCGCTCTCCCTCTCAAAGTGGAGATTCCTGAAAAGACTCCATACGCACACGTTATCTCAGTCTTTCCCTCTCTGGGCCTTTGCTGTCTGCTGTGGAAGTCCCCATGTGTCTAATTAAAATGAAAATGTAAAGTGTAATTCCTTAGTGGTGCTAGCTGTGTTTCAGATGCTGAATGGCTCCCAGTGGCTGGTGGCTGCCACGCTGGGGCACAGGGCACTCACAGAAGGTCCCACGGCTATAGACGCTTTTTTTTGATGGCACTGGATTGGTAGGGACACTGTAAGGGTCTTATTTCTGTTTTGGTCTCACCAAGTTCCTGAGTATGAAACAAGGAAACTGATGCTTAGTACTTAATTCCTTCAAAGGTATTGTATTCATCAGAAACTTCTTTCACTGTTACTGTTTTTTGCTGATTTCAGGACACTGTCCCTACAGGGACCTTCAGCCCTTCTCATTGTTCTCTCTCTGCAGCTGCTGGGCATGCTGTGTGCCTGCATCGTGCTGTGCAGGAGGAGTAGAGACCCTGCCTACGAGCTCCTCATCACCGGGGGCACCTATGCCTAGCAGAGGCCTGGCCTGAGCCTCAGTCTCACGTGGCTTGGAGGTGGACTGAGCGGGTCTGCACTGGCTCCGAGTTCTCTGGTTGAAGTGCATGAATGCTGGTGTTGGGCAGAGCACCTTGGCTTTTCATCCTCACCCACTTACTTTCCACCCATGACTTTCTTTGCCTCATTCTCGCTGACACTCTTATGTCCTTGGGTTTTAAGTTTGGCGGTCAGTGTTCTCATTTCAGAACTATTTGCAAGTTGCGTAGCGTGGTAGGATAAAGGTGGGCTTGGGGCTGCTTCTGTGGCCTCTGAGTAGTGATGGGACTCTGCCTTGGGATTGCTGAGTCCTTTCCGTCTTCACAATGGAGAACTCTTGGCCAGAGGCTTCAGGGGGAGGAGAGGAAGCCAGCTGTCTGGTAAAATGAACACCAGATGGTGCCCCTGATCAGTGTCCTTTACAAATATATACTGTAGTCTGATAAGATAGCAACTGTACAAAGCAGCTAAGATAGATTTTAGATCACAGCGTGTATCTTTGTTCATTCTCAGAATCAGACTGGTCTTTGAAACTAGTGGTTTTTAATCAAAGCTGGCTTTATAGGAGGAGTGTAATATATGCACTATGGTTTTAAAACAACGAGTGTGTGTGACTGAGCATCATAAGTCTTAAGCTTGTTAGAGGTAATGTACCCATGTAGACTAGCAGAATAGTATGTAGATGTGATCTCAGTTGTAAATAGAAAGTCCTAATTCAATAAACTCTGTATCAGTCCTCAATACTTTTTAATTATTGTGGGGATATTTCAATTCCAGAGCTGAAAAATGTTAGTGTTGTATGATTTGCCTGTGTTTTCATTCTGTTGCCAAATTCTGTTTTGTTGTTGCCAGATTCTAAAAGCCTTGGTATTCAAAGCACCTGTGATGCTTTCCAGTCTAGCATATTTACAAATAATGGGATGCTCTTGTGCCAGGCCAGGAGACACCGTGAGAAGCTGTCCTTACCCTCAGGGCGTTTGGAGTTCTCACCCTGTAAGTACACAGAAGCAGGTGATTTTCATACGGTGCAGTGCTAGTGGGAGAAGGAGAATAAGGTACCTGGACCAGGAGGCTACACAGGGTTTGTAGAAGAAGGATGCACAGAGGCATAAAATGCAGTAAGCCTGGCCCCTAACTGCAAAGCGAGGGAAAGACGCTGGAGTGAGACAAAGCCCAGATCCTCTTGGGTCACCTGTGCAGAGTGGACTGGACAAGCAGGCAGGGGCAGCTGTGCCACAAGCAGATTGGCCCAGATCCCTAGCTGGTCCCCAGCCCAGGTTTGGAGCATGGGTGGGAGGGAACGTGACGAGACTTCATGGGATTGTTGAGGTTCGGGAGAGCTAAAGGGCATGAAGCAGATGCTGTTGGTAGGGGTGGTAATGGGTGGGCTCAGACTGTAGGGGTGATGGCAGAGTGTGCGTGGATTGGCTTTGGGACTGAGAGGAGGAGGAACTCTGGGATGAGAGCAGGTTTCTGAGTCAGTTGGAGACAGCTGCAGAGATCAGGAGCAAGGCACAAGTGCATCTGGGGGCCGGAGGTCATCTTCCATTTTGGATCTTTCCATTCTGAGATGACTTCTGCAAGTCCCTCCCTCCTGAAAATGAGAAGAGATGGGGAGGAGAGGAATAAAAGCTAACTTCTACTGACAGCCTGGAAGGAAGTTCTTGAGAGGCTCTTGACTTTGCAGAGCTGCAGGGGTTGTGATGTCATCCCTGGACCATCTCACCTCTCGTCCCTGACTCTGGAGTGATGGGCAGGAGTATGTGACCCTTACTGCCACCTTTCCCCACCAGTGTCTCCCCGTTTGGCCTCCCTCACAGCTGCTCCTGGCAGTGTGGAGCTCAGGTGAATACAGTGGAAGGTGACATTGGCTGCCCTCTTGCCCTGGGACAGTGTGCAGTTGGCAGTTTGGGATGGAGAGGCCCAACCTTTAACTCACGCAGCAGGCAGACCCACACACCCTTCCCTGCTGTCTGGGAGAGAGCCCCTTCTCACCTGCTCTGCCAGCTGTATGCAGATCTGCCATGCTAGCAGTGAATCTACACAGATGGGATTGGGTAAGGAGCTTTGGCCATTCACATCCTTGTAGTTTGTGTTGGCTTTAGGTTGCAGCTCCCAGCATACTTGTTTTGGAAAAGTTTTCCCTTATCTGGAAACCACTGGAAGAACTTTTCCAAGGTGATGAGTGCTATGGGATTCAGCTTGTGTCTGCAATCTCTACCTGTTCTTATGGAGCCTGAGCCCAGGGATTTGCATGACCTGGAGACACTGCTCTTCGTGTGCACTCTTCAGGGAGCGCAAGGGGGGCACTCTACATGCCCGAAGTGTAACGAATGAGCGCCACCTACAGGCATGGTGAGCAGGTGCACCACGGCTGCACGTCCACAGCACTGCTGGATGCCAGGATGCTGATGTTGTCCAAGTGCTACTAGGGAGAACGTGACAGAGAGAATTGCTGCTATAGCCTGTTGCCTTTAAAAGAAAAAAAGGTTTTATTTGGAACTAATTTCAAACCCAGAAAAATTACAGATAAAATCCTCTATAAGAGGCCTGGCGTCCTTTACTTAGCCATACCTATAAATATTAGTTGCATTCAACTTGAGATTGTGTTTTCTCATATGTGCTTGTTTGCCTTCACCACGTAAGATCTGGCCCATTGCTCTTGGTAATTTGGCGCGTATTTGCTAAGAATAAAGGTGTTTCCCAGGTCACAGTATCGTTACCAGAGTCAGTACATCCAGCACCTACACAGCAGTCTACCACTCACATCCCAGCTGACCTCGAGATGTCCTTTGCTGTTTCCTCTGCAGTCCTGGATCTGTCTGGGACTGTCTTTAATCTGGAACATTTCTGTAGTTTTGTCTCTTACAACACTGACTTAGGAAGTATACAGTCTGTTATTTTAAATGTTGTGCTTTGTTCTAGGTGTATGTGTTTTCCTGTAGATTGGGTTAGGTTTGCCATTCCAGGTGGCTGCAACGCAGCCTGCATCCTGTGTGCTCCTGAGCACTGTGTTGGGAAGTCCACGGTGTCTGTGTGCCCCCCCCATGATGTTAATTTGATCACCTAATCTAATCAGAAAGTGTGACCCAGAAAATTCTAGTAAGTGTTTACTGTGTAAAAAGTGGTTAACTACTTAAAAACCCGAGTAAAACGGCTTAGGAAATCCAGCTATCAGCCATAGGGCCAAAGGAAGAGAAGACAAAGATGAGGAAGAACCTCAGAAACTCAGAACTCCCAAAAGGCCGAGAACCTTCAGAGGAGCGGCCCCCGCAGGAAATCTGCCCAGCGCAGAAGAGCAGGTCGCTGGAGGTGCCGCTGAGGGTGAAGCCACGGGGATGAAACCTGCTGTGGGTGATGCTTCAGAATCCGTGTGTACTGGAAGACAAGAGTCCTTGCTTGTGCCCTTCTGTGCCCCCTTCCGCACCGTGACCAGCCAGTAGAGGAAAGGCCCCCTATCAGTGTGACAAGGCAAGGTGGATTCAGACAGTGGATCCCTGGAGTGGAGGAGTTACTGTTTCCCTTCCAGCCTTTAAGCGTCGGTGTAGACAACCATCCATGGTGTAAACACCCTGCTCCCCAAAGCTGGCACACAGTACTGCCTCTCACTCTAATCCATCTTCCCTAGGCTGAGTGTTTTTCCAGTCCGCTACTGTCCTCGCTTGCCAAGCTGCCCACCCTCCTCTACCCACTGGTTCTTTCTGTATGTCTGTGTACACCCAAGGAGAAGGGTGGAGTCCTGGTCTTATCAGCAGGCTGTCATTGTCACTATGAAGGGGGAAGACTTCTGAAATGCTTCCATGTGGGCCAGTGAGCCCCTTCAAGTTGCTCCCTGACCCCACATTGTTTGAAGCATTTCTGTCGTTTCTGACACTGTGAGTTGTCCATGATACATCTCCCTTTTATGGCTTATATCGTATCTTCGCTTTTCATCTTGACAGATTTTTGACTTAAATGCTTTTATTCAGAAAAAAAAAGTTTTAGCAAAAATGGTGCTTTAAAAATGTTAGTAGAGACAGGCAGATGACAAGCTTGAGCTCAGCCTGGGCAACTCAAACTCTGTCTTCAAGGTAAAAGAATAAAAGGCCTGGGGATTTAGCTCAGTGCAAAGGCCCTAAGTTCAATCCCTACCCAATACTGTATGCCATTTAAATAATAGGACACACAGGTGAGCCAGTTAGGAGAGGTCTCTGTCTTTCTAGCCTCTGCTACATACACAGAAACAGGCGTGACGGTGGGTTTTGGTTTTGTTTTTCCTGTTACTTGAAGTTTATTCCACAGGGTCTTTCTTCTCAACACCGTGTGGTCATCTTGCTGGGTTGGAGTATAGGACTTGGGCTTGCTTTCTGTCAGCTGTACAGATACTTCAATGCAGTGAACTATGGTACAGTAGACGAATCTTGAGGCTGCTTCAGGTTTGTTGTTGTGAACCATGCTGTGTGCACAGTCACGTGTCACTTCATGGTAGGAATGGGTCCTGAGAGTGTGTGGTTAGTTGCGTCTGTGGAGTGTACTTAGTAAGCCTGGGTGGTGGTCAGTCACTCCTCGTGGCCCTGCCGCAGTCAGGCCACTTGGTGGACATGGCCATCGGAGGCGCTCTGTGGCAGGAGCACACGTGCTGCACCTGACATGGGAGTGTGCGCTCAGGCGGCAGTGACCAGCCTTTTGCTTGCCTAGCCCACAAGTGATGCCAAGTTGTCCTGAGCTGCGTGTAAAATGCATAATAAATCCAATGTATGTAATAAAACTTTAAAAAAAATTTTTTTATTATGGCATTTAAAAGCACATGTGGCCTATGGGCTGGAGATGGGACACCCCTAAAGTCTAGTATACTAAACCCATGAACTAGTGATGGTGTTATATCAGGCCTGCAATGTATGTAATTACACATTCTGTATGTTCCCATGACTGCACACTGTGTGTGTGTACTCCATACACAAGGAATGGCCCTGTTGCTGGGACAGCCGTCACATCACTAGGCAGTAGGGGTTGTAATTGCATGGGACTTCCTTTGTATACAGAGTCTGTTGATGAGAAGCACGGGCAGGTGTGCTTGAGTGGAAGCACATGTGGTAAAGAGTAATCATGTAAACAGCCAACCACCTGTGCCAGTTCAAAGCCTCCATTACCCCATGCTGTGCATTTTTACATGGTCTCCTGGGGAGAGTTTTAGTACATGATGAATTTACTCTGCACCAAAAGCTGTATGTAAATTTTTCATAGATCCGGCCAGTTGCTCTCCAGGAAGATAACCAATTTATCTTCCCACTGTCTGCACAAAAGGGTATTTCCTGACCCTCATTGATGCCTGGAGCATTAAGCCTTCATCTCTAATTCCAGTCTGGCAGATGAAAGTATGTATTTATTTGAGTGTACGTCTGGCCCAGAAGTGTTTCCGCTGCTGCTATCTCCTGGGTTTTCACTGTCCTTTGCCCGGTTTTTGTTTTTGTTTGGTTTCTTTCTGTTTTGTTATTTTTCTGAGACAGGGTCTTGCTATGTAGCCCAGGCTGTTCTTGAACTTGCCATGATCCTCCCACCTTAGCCTCCCAAGTGCTGGGATTACGGCATGGACCACCAGGCTTGCCTCTCCCTAGCTCCATGTTACAGGCTGTTGTCTTGGTTATTTTCTGCACATCTGTACAGAGTTCGCTTGGGAGACTTCTCTGTGAAACTCAGTCCATAGCTACTGTGAGTGGAATAATTCTCTTGTTGCATTTCCTAGTGGGACATAATATGTGGGAGCGCCTACTTTGTGTGTTGGTCTTGTATCCAGCATACTTAACAGTTCCTGAAAATACTTGTTCTCTGTGGCTTTTTATCACAGCACCTCTGGGTTTTCCTGAGTGAATTGCTTGGTGCCCTTACAAAGACCCGTTCTGAGCGTGTGCTGTCTTCCCACACCAGGGTGGGGAAACAGACACCCAGGTTCCACCTGACCATGCCTGACCACTCAGCCTAGCATGCTATAGAACATAGGGATTCAGAGAGGATACCAGTCTTCTTTTAGTCTCATCACCCTCAGCCACTGCTGTCACAGAGCATGCACTAAGTGAGTCATGTGTAAGCTCAGAGCCACTGTTGAGAATGGCTAAGATTTGGAGGATGTGGGCCACAGTCCCTTGCTTTTTGGTTTTTTCTTTTGCATTACTAAGGATCAAAGTTAGGGGTACTCTGCCTTTGAGCTGCATCCCCAGCTCTTTTTATTGTTAAATTTTAAAACAAGGTCTCACCAAGTTGTCCAGGCAGGACTCCAACTTGGGATCCTTCTACCTCAGCGTCCCTAAATGGTAGGCCCTTGGATTTAATTAATTAGCATTTGGCTGTTACCAATTTGAACAGTATGGGGATAATAACTTGCATTAGTTGTATTGAAGCCAGCTTACTAGGGATGAAATGTGGGCCCTGAAAAATTATGATTTCCTGGGTTCACCCAAGGAGGTGTCAACTGGCTTCAGAGGGTGATGTTCCAACCTCAGAGGCCATGCTGTCCCCTTGCCCCACATTGTCAGGAAGAGGCTGAGGTGGTTCATACTCAGTTCTGCATAGGCTGGCCCCTATTCTCTGGCCCTGTGCCCCTGCTGGAAAGCACACATGCGTACACACACACACACACGCACACACACGTTGGCTTCCATGGCTGAGGTGGTGACCTGGTGCACAGGGCAGGGGAGGAAGCTGCAGAGGAGACGGGTCTGATTGGGGTTTGTTTCTTGGGTTTTTTTTCCTGGTATAAATTGTGACCAAAAGGTGCTTCTTATTCCCCTCTGGCTGCCTGAACACTGGAGAACCGTGCTGTTATCTAACGCTTGTTACCCGTCAACCACCAGGCCCACAGCCACCTTGCGCCTGTCAGGTGATGATGAATATCTCGGCCAAAGGTTTCTAAAGAATGGTTGCAGTGGAATGGGGTGTTCCATCAAGACGACAGGTGCTCGTGGGGAATAAGGAACACCCTGGTGCTTGCCTCTGCTCTTGTTTCTTCCTTGCTGCCCACACACACACACACCCTGCATCCCTGCCCAGTCCTGTCCTCCTGGGTCTTTGTGCAAGCCTTGTCCCTGCACTATCTCCCGTTTCATGTGGGGCCGCAGCAGACCCTCCCATCTCATAAGGCTCAGCTTGGAATCCACTACTGACCTCTCCTTGACCACCCTCAGTCTCCCATCCCAGGCTGTCCAGATGCTTCTCTTTTCCAAGAGGGTTTCCAGCCAGGTGACACTTCCCGCATGAGCCACCAGGTCCCAGCCAGCCCACTTGGTGAGGGTTAAAAGTACCCGGCTGCTCTTAGGGGAAGAGAGCTCTTCTGGCTGCTGTTGGAGCTTAGCAGGCCCCACCCAGCCTACAATCACACGGGAGTCCTCAGAGTCCGCATCTTAGCAGTCATTGCCCCGTGGTCACACTGGAGTCCTCAGGGTGTCTCAGTTGTGCTGGGCCCGGAACCTGGCCAGCCCCTGGCAGGACTTGAGGGGTGGCTCCTGGCAGCCTTTTGGTGGGGTGGGGGCTTGACACAGGGTCTCACTGTGTAGCCCAGCCTGGTCCTGAATTCACAGCCTCAAGTGCTGGGCCATTTTGGCCAGGCAGGCTTTGAAGCCAGTGTCGTTCGTTGACTTACTGTTCTCTCTTGGTGTCCCTGTCTGCAGTGTCAGACCTAGGGTAGGTTTGACAGCTCCCACAGGATGCTCTTGATGAGGGTGAATGACGTTTGGAGAAGGACAGGTAGAGGCCATCTGCCTTCTTTCCTGCCACACTCTGTGGCAGGCAGAAGGGACGAGTGGCACCCAGCACATGTCAGCCTGGTCTTCAGTCCTCACTGGAGGCTGCTGAACTTCCACACCTCTACCTGGTCCAGCCCACAGCCCTGCCTACACCCACAGGCCTGTGAGGTGCCCACTTCTGACCAAAAGCCCGTTCTGCCCTCTGAGGAGGAAGGAAGCCCATCCCATCCTTCACCCATGACGTTTGAATAACTAAGCCTGCCCTTTGCTCAGGTGATGAAGGTGTGGGCCTAGAGGTAGGCGTCTGTGAATGGCCTTGCCCTTTTTGCTCAGGCAGGGCTTGCCCTGGCATCTGGCATTTACCTGAGTGTATGCGACAGGCTCTGAATGCTGACCATGGGGAAGCCACAGGCGTACAGTGCACCTCCATGGGGCACAATGCCATCACCGTGTGCATTCTGGAGCAGCATCTTAGCATAGCTGTCAGGCCCTGGCTGGGGAGTAGGTGACATGGACACTCCAGACCTCGGAGCCCACATCCCACACCCCATCATGGGCTCCAGCAGGCTGGAGCCAGGCCATGCCTGCCTGACCTAACTGCTGCTGCCCCAAGACCCACCCTGTCCTGCCCCAGGAATCATGGTCTCCCGTCCCAGCCTTCCCATGTTCCAGAGATGTAGGTGTCCCTGTGGCAGCCTGGAAGTTTCCAGCAGTTGGGACCAGCACTCTTCACTGTCCCCAGCGGGATTGGGACCGGGGCGTTGTGTTCCTACTCTTGTGCCTCTGATGGAGGAAGGGACCCAGCAAGTGAGAGGACAAGAACACACACCTTTATTCCTGGGGTCCAAGCCCTGGGGAGCAGCAAGCACTGTCCTGGCCACAGGCAGAATGGGTTGATCAGAGCTTCTCCAGGTAAGACCCGGGGACAAAACCACGCTGCCCATTCCGTTCCACTGTCCACCAGCCATCCTCCCCTTCTAGGATGACTGCCAGGATGTCCCCCGCAGAGATGTCCAGCTCTTCGGAACTCTGAGCAGAGGTGGCAAGTGTGTGAGACCAGAGGGGTCTGTGGGGGTCTCTGGCCAAGCACCCCACCCTAGAAGGAAGTACATGGTGGGAGTGCAGTCAGCTGAGCTGAGCTGTGCCCGGGCAGCCTCTTTGGAGGCTAACAAGATGTGGGTATCTCATGTCCTGTGTTGTCAGCAGCCTCCCCTGCCTGCTGCAGCCACTGGAGGACCCTGCTATGGGGCCCAGGTGTCCCTTGCTGCCCACTGGTACAAGGTCACCCAGTCATGGTCCTGGCCTGGTATTTGGCTGGGAACCGGGCTTGGGGTCCATGTCTCTGTGTGGCCTTGGCCAAAGTAGCCCACAGCCAGCCCCTGGCTGCGCAGGTGATGCTAATAGTCCCACTGAGTCTGGCTCCAGACCTGCAGGCCTCCTATGTGCAGGGAGCAGGCTGGACCCTGAGTCTCAGCCCAGCAACCCTCAGATGCCTTGAGCCGGCCTTGGGGACATAGAAAATCAGTCCTAGCGTGGCCAAGGGATAGTCTGGCCATGTAGTTCTCCATCCCAATAGTCATAGGACAGGGCCCTGAGTGAAGGGGCAGAGCCTGACCCTCAAACCAGACATGAGCACCAAGCAGAGCTGGCCCTTACCTGCGCTGCATAGTCATACAGTGCCCGGTAGTCCCGGGCCGGGCCATCCTGGGCGGGTGCCTCCTGCACAGGGATGGCGATGTCCGCGTAGACGCACTCCTTTCGCTCCGGGGTGGGCGTCAGGGTCTCTGTGGAGGCTGAGAGGTGAGGCTGGGCCTGCCCCTTTCTCAGGCCCATCCCTGACGGCCCTGTCTACCCCACTTGCTATTGGGAAAGGCTTCCCTTTCAGGGTTGTGTCGGTCACGTGTGTTCCTCCCCTCTCCCCGGAGTCATAGAGGGTTTGGGGCCCCTCTCCCCAATCATCCCACTACCAGCAGGAGCTTGCGCAGATGTCGTCTTTGGACTTCCATGCAGCAGCCCGGAGAACCTGGGTGGGGGTGAAAGAAGGTGGGTGCCCTCACCTGGGAGGGAAGGGGTGAGGCAGGGGAACCACAGCGCCAGGCTGTCTGCCAGGGCTGGGACCCCAGCCTCCCGCATGGACGTGACTTATGGGGTGTCCTGCAGGCAAGAAGGCTCCCCAAGGGTGTTGGTGTTTTCCTGTGCCTTGAACCCTGTACCCTTCGGGCCACAGTGGGATCTCTCAAAACACTCAGGTCCCCGTGCCTGCTGTGGCCTCTCCCTTGGCACAGGAGCGCGTGTTATAACACCCTGCTGGGGCTGTCACCAGGCTGCACCAAGCTAGCCCTCCTCTTCCGGTGGCCCCACAGCGGCCAGACCCAGGTCTCACACAGCACAGCACAGCACAGCACAAATACCTTGGCACCTGGCCACGGCTGGCCCGGAAGGGGTGAGGGAAGCTTGAGGAATTCCCAAGGGTGTGGACTCTGACCCCTGGCCCCCGAGTGTGGAGGGCGCCGCCACTGCAGGCTGATTTCCAGAGACCCACCAGGCTTACAGTGGTGCCCAAGGGAGGGGAAGCTGGCATGAGGGCACAGTCATGGTGAGTAATGGGGTATGCTTGTGCAGTCGTGCCTGGACCCCAGGATCCCCGAGGCTGGACAGCCCAGCCTGCCTCCCACGTGCCCGGCACTCACGGGCACCACTCGCACACAGGAGAGTGGCAGAGCCCCTGGCCCCACCTGCTCATGCCACTGCTGCTCACCTCTTTATCATGCCACAGGATGGCTGCACACCAGGGCTGCCAGCTGATAGGGCAACCTCCCGGTCGTAGTAGTTCTGGTAGGGCACTGGGGCTGAGAGGGCATGCGCATGAGGCCCGAGGTGGGCGGCTGGACCTGGGCCTCCACTTCCCCACCTGCTTGCCTGAGGGACCCCACTGCAGGCACCACAGTAGCAGATGGATTTGCTGGGACCAAGTAGGCTGGGATGGGCTGGGGGTTTCCCTCCAATCCCTATCCCTATCCCCTTTCCTTCAGAGAACCCTGCAGTGCTAACTTCAGGGAGCCAGCAGGCCAGGGACCCACCAGCTGGGGGGCTGCCCTGGCCCTGGTCCCTGGAGGATCTGTGAGCCACCCAGTCCTCCCTGGCCCGAAGCCCAGACAGCCCTGCAGCCTCCTCTGCCAGGAAGGCCTTACCCGGGGGCTCAGTGCCTGTGGCCTTAGCCTGGATGAAGCTGTTGAGGTCAGCATCCACACTGCAACCTTCCAGGGTCAGCCGTACCTCCTCGTAGAGCTGGGGTGGAAGAGAGCAGAGGCTGTGGACCTGGTGTCCAGGTCCTGAAGTGATCAACCTCATGGGGGTCAGGGCCCCAGCTGACAGCATCCTGCTTCCTGAACACTTCCTGTGCAGGAGTCATGTCTGCTTTCTGGGAAACTCAGAGGGGTGGGGATAAGCCTGCAATCAAGTGGTGCTGCAGGCTGAGTGGATGCAGAGACCCAGACAGAGGCACAGGCAGCACCAAGCACTGTTCTGACTCCCGTGCTTGGGATGCTGGGAGCAAGGCTGAGATCCAAGACTCCTGACTGGAGCACAGAAGGCTGGGTGGTTTGGGGCCATCCCCGGACACCCTCCCACTCTCCCACCCCTGCCCCCACCCACCTCATCATCCTTGACACACTGCATGGAGAGCTGGTTGCAGTGCACCCACAGGGCATTGCGCAGGATGATCAGCCGGTCAGACTCCTGCAGCTGGAAGGCCTGTGAGTGACAGGAGGAGGAGCTGTGGGCTGGGCCAAGTGGGATTGACCAGCTACGCACCAAGTCTGACAAGCCAGGGAGACCTCCCAGGGTCCTCAGCCCACCACTGTGGTCCCTCCAGGCTCACAGGAGGGGTATAAGCCCCTGGGAGGCTCCCAGAGAGGACAGCAAGAAGACACGGGACCTGACCTGAGCCCTGGTCCCAGGTGGCCATTGCAGGGCCTAGGAGCTGAGGGTTTGCCTGAACCTCAGCTTTGCCTGAACCTTGGCTTTGGCTTCAGCACCCATGGTGCAAGACAGGAAGCCACAGCACAGAGCCAGGTGCCTGGGACGGGAGCAGCCCAGCATCAAAAAGCTATTACATCAGAGCTGCAGCTGGGAAATAGGCCTCAGCCCAGCCTCACCTCGCAGGTGGTCCGGTGCTCCTGCTCCCACTCAGTCCGAACCTTCTCCAGCTGCTCGATGCTCTGCCTGTACACCCTCTCTGCAAGCACAGGCAGTCAGGAAGGCCACAGCCTGGACCCCCCATCCCTTGGAGCCCCAGAGGAGCTTCCTGCCTGCAGGGCCCCATGGGTTGACAAAGGCCTTCTCAGGGGGACCCCAGCTCATCACTGCCCTACGAGAGCTGGCTGGGGCCCCAGGTGCAGCAGAGTCCTGGCTGCTGGCAGTTCTTGTGCCCCACTCCCTTTCCAGATGGCAAACAGGCTCAGAGAGGGTATCCGTGCCCAAGAGGAGGGTGAAGCTGCTGGGCAGGAAACCCAACAGGCTTGGACTGTCTCACCTGGCCCCAGCCAGGGAGAGTGGGACATGAGGGGAGATGTCCTGGGTGGGGGGAGCCCTGTGTCCAGGAGGTTTGCTAGTGGGGACTGGTGTTGGGTGGAGGACAGAAGGCTGGGGCTCAGGCACAGTGCTTAGCCTCCTTGTGTCTCAGTTTCCTCACCTGTGAAATGGACTCAGTGGGAGGGGAACCCACACCTACTTACCTGACTCGGTGGCTGCATCCTTGCACTGCTTGGCCTTGTTCTGGCTCTAGGGGGTCGAGGAGAGCTGTACTGAATCCCTGCCTGGCCCCAGGCCCTCAAGCCACTCAGGAGTGGCTCTCACTGCAGTCGCTCCCTGTGCTACCCAGGGGATGCTCAGAATGAACTGGGCACCTGCTTCATTTGCTGGGTCCTTCCCCCGTGGGCCCCTCAGAGAGGGAACAGGTGAGAAACTTCAGTCCTTGGCCTACTGCACGATGGACATCAAGGCCTGGGGTGGAGCTGCAGCCACTGAGCCTATGGCTGGACCCAGCTCTGGTGCCCGTCTTGCTCGAACCCACCCATGGGCCCTGCCCATTTGGGCCTTGGCTCGCGGGCCTGTGCACCAGGTGACGTTGTTGCCGGGCCTGGGTGGCTCTGACACCTCCAGCTTGTCCCCAAGGTCCAAGTGGTCAAGAGCTGGGCCTTGACAGGCTCGGTTTGCGTCCTTTCTCTACACCCTCCAAAGGCTCTTATTCCCGCTGTCAGGGCCTACCCTGAGGACTGGGTCCCAGGTACAGTCAGAGATGACAGAGGGGACCCTCTGTCCAGGACCTGAGGTTCTAGGAAACCCACTGCACAGAGATGGGATCCTAGAGGGACTGGCCCTCCCCTGGCCCACCCTGCATGGCCCCTGTGGCCCCCTGACCCCAGCACCTTTTCCACTTGCTTCTGGCTGGCATTGCTCCCACTGGCACTGATGCGCTCACAGGCCTGCTCAGCGTCGTCCGCATCCCGGCACTTCTGCTCATATGTTTTCTTGGACTGGGGTGTGGAGGTGGGGGCTGAGAGCCGGGGAGTCCTTCTCTGGTCCCCCAGAGCCACGCGCCCCAAGCCCAGACTCCCTGTCCCTGGTAGGGCTGTTGTGACAGGGGGCATCTCCACCAGGGACAGAGATCTGGGAGGCAGAGGCAGAGACAAGGCAGGGGCTGCTGGCAGCCTTGGGGCAGCATCCTTCCCACTGATAAAGTGGCCCCACCTAGCCCTAGTGCATTCACTTCAGTGTGTGGTCCACAGGTAGGCACTTGGGGGACCCTTCCCACCTGGCATCATGTGGACACTACCCAAAGACTCCTCCCTGCATCCTAGGGTCCACAGCCAACAGTGTGGTCACCCCAGGGACACTGTGGACCTGCCCTGTCCTATTCTTAGGACCCCCAGAGGCCCTCGCTGATCCATTAGGGCAGTGGTGGTGAACCTATGGCACACACGCCTCAGTAGGTTGTTTCTATCATTGAAAGCTCCAAAAGGTTCGGCTTCCCTGTGCTAGGGGCCCTTGTAGCACCAGCAGCTGGGGGTGGAGCTGGATTCCAGGCAGGTACGAGTGTGGCCTGGTGTCTCCAACAAGACAATGAGGCACAGGCAGGGGAAGTGGCCCATGAGCAGGACCCTCACCTCCATGGCCTTCTTATAGAGTGACAGCTTGCTCTTCTGGACACGGTCCATGATGGCTTCATACTGCAAGCAGGGGACAGGGGCTCAGAGCAGGGGCCATGGCCTTGGATGCTCCACTAGACCAAGATGACCATCCCTGCCTTGAGGCATGGCAGCGCTGGTTCCGGGGCCACCTCCTACACAGTGAGGACTTGGGCTCCGCCAGAGTTCTCCTGTGCAGGGAGGTGCATGCGCAGACACACACCATGGCAGAGTGCTGCTTTCTTCCTTCACAGCCTTTCACATCACTGCCGCTCACAGCACACAAGCCCGGGTGCCCCCATGTGTACCATGTCCACCTTCACCTGCTCATGTTTGCACACAAACTCAACCACAGAACAAACCCTCTACATGATGAGCACCACAGTACTCCGGCCATGCACGGCACAGTGGCCCCTTGTTCAGGTGGAAGAGGCAGGCGTTGAGGGGTTAGAAATGACACTTCAGTGCCACAGTGCCCAGGTCTCGGGATTGGGCCAGCTGGGAGCCCTGGTCAGGGCCCTGGTTGCAGAGGCACAGGCTCACCCATGCACACACACGCTAAGACACGTATGCACCCAGGGCTAGGTTGAGGACACGGTGCAGCCACCCTCCCCTGCAGACACAGGACACACAGCCAGGTGTGAGCTCACACACTTGGCTCCTAGTGGCAGGAGTCCCCACTCAGATCACTGCCCAGCACCAGGGCTGCAGCTCTGCTGACCCCCAGCAGGCAGATGTGGCTGCGCTGAATTCCTGCCCTGGAAGCCTCAACTCTGTCTGTGAATACTGAGTTTTCCACACTTGGGAGATGGCCAAAAGTCTCATACTACAAGACACTGAGGCACAGGGAGGGGAAGTGGCCCAACCCGGTCTACCATGAAAAGGAGCTTTTCCCCATCAGCAGTGTCCCTGTTTCTCCATGCCAGTTCTGACTCTGTAAATGACCCTTTCCGTGCCAGGAGCATCTGTCACCCTGCCAAGCCGAGCCCCTTCCCTTGGGCAGTCCCCCTCCGTGTCCTACCCCTCCCATGGACCAGGCTCCACAACCTATGTGGCCTAGCAGCCTCTGCTCATTCGCCTCCCACACGTTCTGCTTCATGGTCACGCCAAGGCCAGCGGTCCCTGCCCCGGTGAGAAGCGGCTTTGGCCACTCAACCGACTCAGCCCTCATGCCACAGTCTGCTCCACCCTGATCCTGGGGCCCAAGGCTGGTGTCCAGGGACCCCTTGATCAGGCTGGCTCTGGGCAACCCCATGCTGCCCCTGAACCCTGCAGTCTGTGTGGTGGGATAATCAGAGACCAGCACCTTCTCTCGCCTGGCCATGCCCACATTCTCCACTGATGACCCCGCCCGAAGCCTGGGCCACAACCCCCTCACCTTGCGCCTCTGCTCCTTCTGCCGCTCTCGGAACTCCTCCAGGCTACGCAGCTCCTCACGCAGGGCCAGGGCCAGCTGGAGGTGTGCGCTGCCCACATTCTCCATCTCTGTGGGCAAGCCTGCCTCAGCCTACCACAGCTCCCCTACCCAGCCCTGCCCAGCACCCTTCACCTCCTCTTCTTTGCCCCATACATTCTCCCTCAGCCTCACAGCCTAGTACAAAGCCAGTGATAGCCTGCCTCACCCTCCTGGCAGGCATCCACCCCCTCCATTACTCTGCAGCCCCGAGCAGGGACAGGGGGACTTACGCTGCTTCAGGGAGTCAAAGGAGGCCCGTAAGGTGCTGCAAGACAGAAAGAACTGGGTTGCCAGGGAGACCATGCATACAAACCTGAAATCCTGGCAGACCCAGAGTGTTTTTATTTTGGTGGGGGATCCCGGGCCACCTTAGATCCAAGGGAGTTATGCAGTAGCTGAATCGTGATCATCCACATAAAGCCCATCCTGGAATTCCTAGAGGGGAAGCTCTCTGTGGGAATTACAGAGTGATCCAAACTTTCCGCTGTGGTAGAGGAGGGAGGCAGGGACAACCCTGCCTCTGCACCTCTCCTGGTGCCCCTCCCTCCAGTCATCTCTTCTTGGCACCTAGGATGAAGCTGAAGCAGAAGAAGGTCATGGTCATATCTGTCCTCCCCAGGCAGAGGAGTGGATGAGCTCTCAGAGGGAGCTTGGTGAGCAGCTGGGGACACCAGGTGGCAGGAGGGAACAGCTGTGGGTGCTGCTGGCTGCAAGGACAGGCAAGGTGGGGATGGGCGTGAGTATGGGCAGAGGGAAGGAGAGGAGCCAGGCCGGGGGGTTGGGCAGGTGAAAACAGGACGCCCCTCTTCTTGGGCATCAGATGAACAGGGACAAACAGCATGCCCGTTGGAAGCCAATGCAGGAGAAGCTGTGCAGAAGTGGTAACTGGCCAGCCTCATCCTGAGCACCTCTGCCAACCCTAGCCAGGGAAACCTAGGACACAGCAAGGAGGAGCGGGGACACACCTGCCCCATGGCAGCCACAGGGCCACATGACACCTGGGACCCAGCTTTTTCTGGGAAAAAGCCTTGCTTCCTGATCTCCAGGAACCAATGGAGAAACTCAGTCAGGGAGGAGCAGAGACCTGGTAGGACCCCAAGGGCCATGCCTGAGAGAGACTATGGGTCCTGGTGACCAGCTGACCCCTGCTCTACCCACGTGGGTCCCTGAGCAGCTAAGCTTCCTATGAGAAGAGTCAAGAATGCAGAGTCCCAGGCCACAAGCTAAACAGAATGGGGCCTGGCCTCCCTTCTTACACTGCTCAGGGGTTGCTATGGCTCCATCCTGCTCAGAGGGTTCGCCCTCAGTTTTGAAGGGAAGGGACCTTTCACGTCCCCATTTCACAGACAGAAAATGAGGGAGGCCTGAGAGGAGGTAGACCTGAGTCCAGAGGAAGGAGTGGTATTGCTATGACCACCCCATTATCCCTGACTCCTGGACTGACACCATACAGCCTCTATCTCCCTGACACCATACAGGCCTCTACCTCCTGCCACCCATCACCAGTGCTCACATGTACAGCTCGTCCTAGTACCCCTTTCTACTTGACTCTCAGGAAGCTTGGCCTGCAATTCTGCCTTCAAGCAAGTCCAGCTTTCCAGTATAAAGGCTCTTCCTGTGCTCTCCCCTGACATGGCCTATGCTACCTCAAATCCCTACTTTGGCATCCCTATCCTTTTTCTACCTGGCTCACATAGCCCAACCAGCACCTCCCTGCACAGAGGGCTGTGCCCACAGTGAGCTGGCATCAGGGATGGGCATCAGTTCCTCAGGGATGGCTTCATTCTCTCTGAGCTCAGAGGAACAGCAATCACAAGGTACTTTGCAGGAAAACCACATTGCTTCAGGTCTACAGCTAAAGGAGGCACGGTTTGAACCGTACTCTTTAGGAGGCTGTCCTTGCTCACAGGAAGCTGGCCCAGCCCTGCCCACTTCAAGTCTCCAACCCTTGCCTCCAACCCTTGCTCCTTTCAGGAGCCAGGGCACCCACAGCTTGTCAGGGCCAGAGAGGGCAAGTGGGAGACAGCCAAGCTTGTGGGCCACAAGGAGGACACAGGGGAAAGGGCAGCCCCGTCTGGGTGGGTGAGCTTCCGGGTGGGCTGGGCTTCCTGGGGCTTGGGCTGTCTCGGTTGTGTCCCCTATTGCTCCTGAGTTAACAGCCTGCAAACGAGGCTCATGCCGGTCATGTTTAGATGGCAGAGATGTCCCCAGTGCTCCACTCCCTGGGGCTACTGGCAGCTCCCACATGAGGCTGAGGGATGTTGCAGAGCAGGGGTATAACTCTGTGCCTACAGGTGGGAGCACAGGACCCCCTGGTTTCTTTCCCTTCCCCCTCTGCTCACCACCTTCCAGGGGCTGAGAGAGATCCCCCCCACAGACCTGGGCTCTCCCACCTGGGCCAGGCGACCAGCCAGGCCTCCCTCACACGTGTCTATGCCAGGTACCAGTGTGATTCCTCCGGGCTGGCACAGAGAATGTGGCCTGTGGACAGCAGGCCCCAACCATGGGAGGGCTTCCTAGGAAGAAGGAGAAGGAAGAGGCAGAAGAGGAGGAGGAGGAGGAGGAGGAGCAGCAGCAGCTGCAATAACAACAGCCACAACAACAGTAGCAGCAACAACAACAGCAACAGCAGCAGCAGCAGCAGCAGCAGCAGCAGCAGCAGCAGCAGCAGCTTTCTCGTTAATCTGGACTTTGCCTCAACCCGTGGCACACAATAGGTGCTCCATAAGTGCTTATAGGACAAACGAGTGGATGATGGCTACTCAGCCCAGTTAAAGGAGTGACACTGGCCTCACCACCCTAGTATGTGTCATGCCAGGCAGCAGCAAGAAACACTGAGGATGCTGTATGCAGACAGCAGAGCTGCATGGTGGCCCTGAAGGAGGGACAGTGGGATAGACCCTGTTCGGGACCCCCACCTGTAGGCAATGCCCATCCACTACATGCCCTGCCCTACCTGGCCATTTCTGGTCTTCTCCTGCTCCCCTCCCAGCCTGCCCTGGGGACCAGGTTCTGGGCTGTAAGCCCTGGCATTCCTTCCTTCCTTTTTTTTTTTTTTTGTTTTTTGAGGCAAAGTCTAGCTGTGTAGACCAGGCTACCCTTGAACTCTCAGTGATCCTCCAGCCTCAGCCTCCCAAGTGCTAGGATTATAAGTGTGCACCACCCCACACTGCCTAGGGTTCTTCATGGGCATTGCCATCATCATGAAGGCCCAGAGGACCTCTCAGGAGTGAGTGCTACCTTCTGCAGGGACTCACAACTCAGAAAGGGAAACTAAGTCAGGGCAGAACTGCTTGACTCAGCCCTCCCATGCTCCCAGCTCAGCTCATTCCTCCTCCCAGGGATCAATTTCTGCTTTCCTGCTGTTGGCTCCAGTGACTCATGGTCCCCTGAGCATGGCTCACAAGACCCACCTCCCATGGCCACCTCCCACCCTCCCTGGCCAGCCCCAGTCATCTCTTGGAAAATCCAGCTCTCCCGCATGCTACCCTCAGCCGCCACCTGCTGCCTGGTTGTCCCTTCAGTGCCACTGCACCCAACTGTACCCCAGCCAATGGCAGATGGGACATGGGCTCAGAAAGGCCACAGCACTGTGGGGGATGGAGCACCCTCCCCCAGCCCCAGGCCTGGCCTCCCCAGCCCCAGCATTCCTAAAGCTTCCTCTGGCCTCCGCAGGGTTTCTCTGGCAGGAAGAGTGTGGTCCACTAAGGGACTCTGTCCTACGCAGAGCAGGGTGCATCACCTCCAGGAATCAGTGCAGGGAGAGGGCATGGTGGCTGTGCATGCCCAGGCCTCAGGCTATCCACCATGACCACTCCCCATGGCACCTTCCCAGCCAGACCCATACCAAGCCCTGGACCATTTAACCTGGTGAGGAAGGGAGTGTTCTTATCTTGCAACTGACAGGGACAGCAGTAGTCCCAGGCCCCATCCTGGTGGGAGAGGAACAGGCCCTGGGCCCCCAGTATGCCGCCACCTGACCTCCTCTTCATCCTAGAAGGCCAGGCTGAGACATCACTGCAGGAGCTTGGACAGGTGGACAGAAACCATTCCTGCTCCCCTGGACTGGCACTGGCTGGGCTGTGAGCAGCTAGAAACCAAGAGCATTGACCAGTCCTGCCCACCAGCACTTGGATTTGATCACCAGGCACCATGCAGGGCCCACACCTGTGAGAAATCTGGATACCTCAGCCCTGCCTGGCTACACCTGTGAGAAATCTGGATACCTCAGCCCTGCCTGGCTACCCCTCCACAGGACACCCAAGAGACAAAGTCAGGGAGCCCCAGCCAAGGAGAGGCCAGAGCTGTGCCTGGTGCTTACTTGATCTCCGTCTGCCCACCCGCCTTCCGCGCGATCTGCACCAGCTCCTTCCCGTACCGCTCCTCTGCCTGGGCCCTGCAAGACACAGTGGACAATGCTGTTTCCACCCAGGACCCTCTGCCAGCCTCAGGCAGAACAGCTGCTAGCAGAAGCTGGGGCCCAACCTCTCTACCTCAGGGACCTGTGGGTTTCAGGCTGGGGACTGGCGTTGGCTTCTGGCTTCTGGCTTATTGGAGCAGGGTGTCCCAGAAGCAGCCCAGAAAGATGTGACCCCGCCCTGCCTCCCCACTTCCCCACACCTCTGCCGCAGCAACTCCTCCACGTCCTTGCACATCTTTCTGCCATCCAGCAGCCGCTGCAGCAGCACCTCATAGCCTGTGTGGGCCGTGAAATCCCTGCACTGGAACACAGGACACAGGGATGTATGAGCTTGGAGTAGGGGGCAGTGCAAGGGGTAGGGAATGGTCCACTGGGGACCCCTTGCTACTCCTGGAGCAGCTTCTGTCCTGTCACCCACTCCCCACCCAAGGTCAAGCTCTTGGGATTTAGCCATGACTTCACATTGCACCCAGGAGGTCATTCGCACTGGCAGAGCTAACAAGCAACTGGACAGGGCCACTACGCCTGGTGTCAGAGCTTATAGTCTAGGACACATCAACACCAACATGGGACAGCGGATGACAGGGCCACCACTGAGGCCCTGGGACACTACCAGCCCTGCAGTTCACACATACGCGGGAGCCTGGTGCTACTGTGCCTGCACCCTTTAACCCCATCATCTCACGGTCTAAAGGGGGAATGCGTGCACAGTGACCCAGCTTGGCATGGTGGCCTGGCACTGAGCATGGGCCATCCAGCTGGTATCACCCCCTTGGCCTTTGTGATAGTGGGTCCCCAGGCACTGGCCATGTGCCCAGCACTGTTCTAGCTGACTGCACAGCTGGGACAGTCTAGAGGGCCCCAGTCTCGCAAGGTGGGCACTAGGGCATGGCCAGCACTGCTGTATCCCCACCTTGTTCCTTTCCTTTTGGTGCTGGGGAAGGAGCCCAGGGGCTCACACACAAGGCCATCACTTGCTCCTGAGCCACCCCAGCCTTGGGTCAACTCCCAAGGGGGTGTGTAAGGGCCACCTTGGAGTATCTTGGGTTTTGGGTGTGAGGCTGAGCTGCTGTGCAGCAGCTGGGGGTTCAGGGCTGCAGGGCACAGGGGTCCTACAGTGTCCCCCAGCCCAGGGCCAAGCATCTGCTCCCCACGTTCCTGACTCAGTGAGGAGATGAGTTCTGGTGTGAGACAGGGGCACTTTTACTCTCAAGGACTCTGGCCCCCATCCTGGTGTGCTTGTGCCAGCACCTCGGCACCTGGCAAGCCCTGAGATTCAGCACTGAATCTGAACTGCCCTCCAAACCCTCAGAGGCTGGGAAAGGATCACACATATCACATGCCCATCCCACAGAGGTCACCGGGCCTGCCCAAGGTCAGACACACTTAACCTGTGTTCCAGGCAAAGCCTGGCCTCTTTCCCCTGCCCCCAACTTTCTCTCAAATTATGGGCATGAGGGGAGGGCGCTGAGTGAAAATCACAGGGAGCTTCCTGTGGGAAGAGGTATTTGAGTCAGGCTCTGGGAGACACGACGTCTTTAAGGTCTAAAGAGAATCAGACACAGGCAGAGGCAGATGGTCTGTCACTCCAGGTCTGCCTACCCTTGGCTGACCAGCATAACATGGAGATCCCCACACACCTGTCCCCCTCCGTAGATGGTCCTGGGAGCTCCTGCAGGAGGCCTGTCCTGGGCATGATGTCTGCCCCAAGCCCAGCCTGATGACATGGGGCCTGGCCTTGTCTCTGCAGCTTTCATGCACAACCCTTGCTGGCTAAGTGACCAGTGGACCCAGCTGCCTCTCCCTGCACATCTGCCACACATCTGCCCTCCCCCTGGACCCCAGGTCAGAAGATGCAGTAGTAGGAGAGGAAAACAATCAGGGTCCTCAGCTCCCGCTCTCCTTGAACACGGGTTCAGGCCAGGAAACCACAGACCCAGCTAGGAGGCATTCTGTCCCCTAGTCCTGCAGACACTGAGGGAGAGGAAGGGGCAGCTGGGGCCACAGTCAGGACAGGATCAGGGTGAGAAGAGGTCCTGGCTTCCCCATGGGTCCCTTCCCCTGCCCTCACTGAGGCCCTAGAGTGGGAGAGAAGCCATGCAGACCTACATTGGCCATCCCGGAACCAGAAGAAAGCAGCACCGGCCCACAGGCTGAGTCCTCAGGAGCGCAGTCCTCAGTGCTGAGGCTGGTGACTTCTGTCCCTCGCACACACAGGGCCCCGTGAGCCACAGGCATGGTGCCTGGTGACCAGGCTGTTCCGAGGAAGCGCCTGACCTGGTGCAGCCCAGCCCCCTTCAATGCTGCACCTCCTCCTCCACCCGCCGGCTGCCTCCTCCTCCCCCTGTTCCTCAAGGGTGGGTTCTGCTCAGAGCCCACGAGCGAGGCTCAGTATGCTGTTGAGGAAAGGAGGAAACAACATGTCCACCCAAAACCTACCTGCTGCGGACGGACCATCCAAGGCCCAGTGCCAGAGTCTCCTTCCCAGTCCTAACCCCGGCTACCCACTCCACCGCCTCCATCCATCCACCCTTAGCCTCTGTCCTGCCCACAGCCTTGCCCGCTGTGAATTCAAAATCGACCCCTTGCTTCATGAGTCACATTGGCCCCTGGGCACTGACCACAGGAAGGACTACAGTCGGTGATATGTGCCTTTTATAGCTAGAGCTCCGCAGGACCCCAGAGCCATTCTTTGAAATGAAGCTATCAAAAGAACAAGACCTCAGTTTCTGAGGCCCCATGGCAGGACAAAATCCCACCTCTGCTAACCTCCAGCCCACAGTCACTTCCCTTCCTGTTTCACCTCTCTCCAGCCAAACCCCCATTTCCCCTTTATTACTTGCTTGTAGTTGGCTTTAAAAACCCTTAATTGTGTAAGTCACACAGCTGAGCTGCAGGAGATACATGTGATGAAACAAGGCAGTGGATGTTTAAAGTTTTGAAAATATATTACTCTAAAAGACACATTACCATTGGTTCCCCCGTAACCTCCCCCCTCACTTTGAACACACTTATCCCGTTGTTCTGGCCACTTTCAGAAGCCGCTCTGGAGTCCTCTTTCATGAGTGTCTTTAACTGTGCTGTCTTGGCTGCCTCAGTGTCCTGAATTGACTCAAAATGTTTCCCTTTCATGGTTATTTTGACTTTAGGGAAGAGGGAGAAGTCACACGGTGCCAGATCTGGTGAACAGGGTGGGAGGGGACGCACCATCATGTTTTTATGTGATGGAAAGTGCTGTAGCAGAAGCAATGTGTGACACAGAACATTGTCAGGATGGAAGACAAAGCCATCTGCCCATCCCTCAGTCTGTTTTCTGTACACATCATTTCTTAAGTGCTCTAATTAAATCCTGATCATCTTCAGAGTTCATGGCAGTGCTCCTGGGTACAAGCTCAACTCACAGACTTCTACCAAGGTCAAAAGAAATACAGTCAACATCACCTTAATGTTTGTCGGGCCTATAGCCCTTGGTTCTACCAGTTGAGCTATCAAACGGTGCACACACCTTAATGTTGGGTCCTGATTGATACACTTTTTCACACAAAAAGTGGGTGATGTGCCTTAGGAACTCTGATCCTTGGTCTCGAGGTACTAGCCATAGACCCAAGTGTCATCTTCTGTGATGGCATTTCTTAAAAAGCTACAGTACTAAGCAACTCCAGGGAAATGGACAAAAATCTCACATGAGTGGGTGATTTAGGCACACTGTAAAACACGCTCTCTCCATCATAGCTCACAACTCAGTGACTGCACTGAGCAAGCCAGGCCTTCTCACAGAGCATCACTCAGGTTCTATGGGATTTCATATTGAGGATCTTGCCTCTCTGCTGGCTGATGCTTGGCAGCAGCAACACTCACCATTAGTTTGATTACACCTTGTATTGTTAGTCTCCCATGACCTCTGCAGTAGACAACACCTCTGTGGCATGGATTATAATGATGATGGTTGCCTAGGACACTTTTCAGGGACTTGATAGCAGTTTTGCCCAAACCCCCAGTTTTCCTAGTGGGCCAGTGCAGGTGTTCTATATTAATCTTTGACATCAAGCTCCAGGAGCTCCATCCCCAGGCCATCCAACGCCCCCCTATTCTGAATATGCACTCTGTGAAGAGCCATGAAGGCTGATTCATGTGCATAAACTGCCAACCCTTTCCCCGCACCTTAGCCACCCTGCATCTGCACCCTATAAATCTTCCCAAACTCCACCCTTGGGAAGCAGATTTGAGGCTCTGGGCTCCCGTTCCATGCTCAGCCATCCTGGAATACATGGCCCAATCAGTGAGGGACAGGGGCTGCAGTGGGGGGATAGAAAATAGGCCTGGTTTGGCAACAAAATCCCCACTGACTGCATCCCTGTGCCACACACCACACCAAGAATATCCTGGCCTCTACCTTCAAAAATGCCACAGACCCTGGAAGACAGAGATATCAATGAGGAGGCCCACGGAGAGGAGGTGACTGCCCAAGCCACTGTACTAGAAAAGGGCGGGTTGGGATATAAACTCAGGCCTGCCCATCCCCCAAGCCATGTGCATACATAAGTCATTCAGTGAGGGCTTTTCATTGTCAATTATGAAAATGTGACCTTCTTTTGGTTTGGTTTGGTTTTTTTGAGATAGGGTCTAGCTATTCTCTTGAAATCTCAGTGATCCTCCTGCCTCTGTCTCCCAGATGCTGGGATTATAGGCAGGTGCCACTACACTTGGCATGAAAAAGTGACTTTGGAAGTTATTCCTCAGATTCTATGCACTTCTAAGCAAAGCTGTGTTCTGGGCTACACTTTAGTTGCTCAACTCTCAGGGGCCCGCTATGTGCCAGGCTGGATCAGGAGCACTGCCTGAAAAAGTAACACCAGCAAAAAGCCCCAAGGCACCATGATTGCCCCAGGCTGAAGGTGCCAGGTGCATCCAGAACACCCCACAAGGAGAATGTGGGTCCAGCCTTGTCCTCCCTCATGTGTGGCCAGCAAGCCCCTCAGGGCTCTGGGGCATGCTGCAGAAAGGTCATTATGGAAGGCAGGTACCTATCCTGCCCATAGTGGGCCCCCTCTCCTGCCCCTGGGAGCCTGGGGTGCACCATTGCCAGGCCGTGCCCCCCCTGTGGGGCGGAAGAGCCACCTCCGTATTCACTGCCACTTCCTCTTCTCCTGCCCATATCGCACTTGGTGGCTGCAGGGTGGCCACAGAGACCAGGTCCTGAGCAAGCCACTTCCCTTCCTGGTATCTCATGGGGACTTGGAGTGGAGGCCACCTCTCCTGGCCCTGACAGCCTATGCCTTAGAGCCCAGCCCCAGTGGGGGACATGAGTCACAGAAGGTCCAGCCAGGTTTGAAAGATGGGAAGGAGTGTGACCTACCAGCTGTGTTTCACATTCTTTGCTGACCCTGGCCTTTCTTAACCTCAACTTCCTTCCCTGGGAAAATGGGCCAAGTGGAAACAGCGAGCCCAGGTCAGAGCTCAGCCAAAACAAGCTCCAAGCCCCACTTCCAGCTGAGAACGCCTGCACCGGGACAGGTCACCTGGGGCACAGTCGGGACTCGGGTCTTGGCTCTTAGTCTCCACCCCTCTGCCTCCCTGCAGAGGCCCAGCTCAGGCCTAGCACACAGGAGCTGCATGACAAACACAGCCTCTGTGTCCCGCCCTTCCTGCTGGAGGCCGCGCCTGGCTAGACAGAATCTCCCCTCAGCCCGGGCCCTGCTTGGACACCACTCCCCAAACTGGGGTGCGTTCACAGTGGACAGAACTTTTTCAAATGCTTCATCAGATGCAACTCCAGCACATCAAACCTACAACCTAGGAGGGAGGGAGAGGCCTGGCTTTGGCCCCAGCCCCAATTTGCCAGGAGGAAGCCAGAGTCCAGGTGAAGTGGTTGTTCCTCCAGGGCCTGCAGACCGTGGAGGGACACAGGGAGAAGAAGTGGCTGTAGCCCATAGAGGAGGGAGCAATGTGAGCCTTGGCCTTGGGAGGCCCCAGGCTGGTGGCGCCCCTCACCTGGTAAGGCAGATGGGGGCACTGCCGCTGTGCAGGGAAGGACGAGGGAGGCGCAGCACTCAGCAACCAGGACCAGAGTATTACAGGGAGCCAGGAAAGTCATCTGCCAGCCCTGTCTCGGGAGCTGTCTGGCCAGGACAGGGAAACCCCAAAAGTAGCTGTGTGGAGTGCACTGTTGCGTGTCACTGGAGGGACCAGAAGTGGACAGTGGCATAGAGCAGTGGGCACTGGCGGTTGGGGACAGATATTATGGTTCAGATCTAAACTGCCCCCTGAAGTCTGCTGTGTTCCAAATGGGATCATGAGGAATCCACCTTCATCAGTGGGTTCGTCCATTATGTGACCATAACTTAGAGAACTGTTAGTGGCGATAGAACCTCCGGGAAGTGGGCCTGGATGAAGGAAGTGGACCGTGGGGGCAAGGCCTAGGGGATGGTATCAGGTCCCTGGCTCTGTTCCACCTACAGCAGCCCACAGCCAGGGAACAAGCCACCCCTGACATCATGAGCCAGAGGAAGCCTCTTCTAACTTGTCCTGGGGTTTGGCCACAGTGATGGAAGGGAATGCATAAAGAACCGGCCCAGGCGTGTGGCCTGCGGCATCTGCCACCTGGGGGCGCCAACACCATCCATAGCAGCACCAGGGACCAGAGCCCTCTCACCTCTTTATAGAGGTCCTGCTGCTCCTTGTCTAGCCGATGGGGACACCAGACCTTCGGATGAGGCGGTGAGGGGTTGCCATGGCACTCAGAGGTGGCCCTTTCTCTGCCCATTCCAAAGCTTCCCATGCAACTGGGACACCAGGTGCTTTCTGCTGAAGGCCTGAGGTTTGGCTATCAGCTTGGGCTGGCCTGGGCAACACCTCAAAATGATGAGCGACCTCAGCGCATGCCCAGGGGTGGGGTGGGGTGAGACCAGGAAGGTAGAAGGGAAAAATAAGTTTCCTGTCTGCCTACCACATTCCTACCTGTTCCTCCAGTGTCTGCCGTGTTTCTGGGCTCTTTTTCAAAACTTTTTTCAAAATCATCTTTTATGGAGGGGGCAGTGACAGAACAGGGCAACTAGATGGCCTTCCTGTCACCCAGAGACTGCAGCCAGCTCCTCATACTCACCAGGGAGCACAGAGCACTGGCTGCTTCCGCTCCCCTCCCCTCCCATGCTCATTAGCTGCCATCTTCCTCTGCTGTCGCTGACTCCTGTGGATGGAGGAAGCCAACCACGGGGACTGTGAGCAGACAACAAGGTTTATGCTCACGAGAAAGTGGAAGGTGCACGGGGCTTGCCTCCGGGGAGGCCCAGGCCTCACCCCCAAGCACAGCATGCTCAGAAACACAGGCTGAGGGTTGCAGAGCACCCAGGGAAGCCCTGGAGGATGTGGCTTTATGGCTATTTCCTGTGGACCACACTACATGCTATGAATTCAATGACACATTACCCAGCACCTTTAAATCAGCCATTGAGCCCGTCCTCACTCCCTGATAACAGCCCTCTAGGTGGGATGGTTGTCCCCCTGCCATGGACAAGAAGGCTAGTGGGGGACTGCTGAGGCAGTGGGAACGGCCAAGGTCCTCTACACTGGACTGGTGGGTAGGCTGAGAGCCATGGCCTGGAGGGATGTGTGCAAGGAAGAGTGGTCAGAGAACCCAGGAGGAGGGACAATAGCGAAAGGGTCCTAAGGCCAAGTCTCACCTACATATCCACACGGGGCTGTCAAGAGTAGAGAAGGTATCCCAGAGTCTCAAACCAGGGCTCAGGCAGCAGAGCCAGTGTGCAACTCCAGGTCCGTGAGAGAAGAATGAGAGTCAAGGGGCTGCAGACACAGGGTGCAAGGGAGCTGCATTACCTGCTGAGCTGCTGCTCGTGGCCTCAGAGGTCAGAGCCCTACGGAGAGGACCTGAATCCCAGATGATACTGGCCGGATCTGGGTGCTTGTATCCAAATGCCTCCTACACAAGGCCTGGAAGGGTGCCCGTAGGAGTAGATGGATGGGTGCCTGGCAGCTGTTCTGAGGCAACCCAGGCTAGAGGTTGGGGAGAGCAGGCCAAGAGGGCTAAGAGGGACCCTGCTTTGTAGAAACCACAGCGCAGTCATGGGCTGGGCTCAGCAGAATGTGTGGTTAGAAGGAAGTTTCCAAGCTAGGTGAGGTGGTGCTGCCCCAACACCCCAGCACTCTGGAAGCTGAGATAGGGGGATTCCAGTCTGAGTGCAGCCTGGGGAAGTCAGCAATTTAGAAAACAGGGTGGGGGGATGTAGCTCAGTGTGAAGGCCCTGGTTCAACCTCCAGGAGAGAGAGACAGAGAGAGACTTTGCACTCACCCAGCCCGTTCCCAGCCGCAGGCTAAGCCTCCCAGTCTCACAGTGCTGCACCACTACCACCAAAGCCACCAGCCCGAGATTCCAGGGCCCATGCTGGGCTCCAACGCGCTGGGGAACCACAGGCCTGTGACCGATGTTCACTGTGCCACCCTGGGCTCTGCCTGAGAGAGCCCTGCAGCTTCCAGGATCCCCAGGAGTCCCCTAAGGGGGGGGGGCAAACACAGGGAAGGGACAATGGGGAACTTTTCTCAGGCACTGAGCACAGGGCAGTGACAATCCATGCACAGGGTGGGCACTCCTGGCTTTGGATTGGGTCTGCCTGCCTGGAAAGCTTTGTTCTTCTGTGTCAGCCCTCTTGGTTGTAAGGACAGGGAGGCCCCAGACCCACACTCCTGCCCAGGCTGTGAGATCTCAAAGGCCCAGCTCAGGGCCGCTTTTTCCTCTCTTAATGTAACCCAGATGTGCAGAAAAGGTAGAGACCACAGGGGCAGTGTGGGGATAGAAGTCCAGTGGGGCAGAAGTCAAGGGTGGACAGTCCTTACAGCAGCTGGGAGGGGAGGGGCTGGAGTCTGAGGCCCAGGACCTGGGTGGGGTCAGAGCAGGGGCTGGGTTCAAGTTCAGATCAAGGGAACCAGCAGGGTAGGAGCTTGGGAGGGTGGTGCAGAAAAACACAGCCCCTCCTGGGCTCTGAGGACCAAGTGAGGGAGGGTTCTGGCAAAGGCCCAGACTCTCAAGAAGCCCTGGAAACTGTGGCCATGGTGATAGGTACACATCAACCACGAATCCACAGGAAAAGCAGAAAGCAGAACTGCGGTCGAGTACTTGCTGCAACATTCAGCTGGATCAGGTGCTCCGGTCTCTGGGCCTCAGTGGTCCCATATGTAAACCTGGGTGAGCACATCCCCTAGGCCCGAGGGATCTCTGTAGCTATGAGGAACCCTGGGCTTGGGGCTTCCTCACAGGGTTGCGATGGAGCTGCCGGGGCCCATACCTTCCCTAGCCCCTTCTCTGAGGGCAAGGACAGACCCCACAGCCTCTGGAGGACACAGTGGCCTCCTCTGCCAGCCTCAGTAGGTCTGGGCTCTGTCTGAGCTCCCTTCCAGCCTGGGCTAGAGGGGCCCCATGCCTGGGGCAGGGTGGGCCACAGGGTTCCTCATGCTGCCCAGGCCATTAACACTAATGTCGGTTCCAAGTCCCAACCTTTTAACCACAGAGGGCAATTTATACTACATTTGCTGACAAGGACCCAGGGGCTCACAAAGTTGAGGGACTCACCAGGGCCGCCAGCAGTCTGGTAGAATCAGGGGACTCATCCAGGTTGCAAGGCCAGAAAGAGATGAAGATGGCACCCTCTGTCCTGGAGCCTGGGAGTGGCTTTGCCCTGCCTGACAGCCAGCCACAGGTCACAGGGCCGAGAAGCTGCCCCTTGGGCTGGGGCGCTGGGCTGCTGAGGGAGCCCTGCACCCGGAACCATTCATCATTTAATGTTCTTGATAGGACTCAGGCCGGCAGTGGAGGAGCCCTGTGCAAGCTCCTTCTGTCTAGCTTTAGGAATCAGCGGAGGACTGAGATGAAATCCCTGCATCCTCGCATGGAGCCTCAGGCTTGCCTCCTGGTCTTCCCCTGGCCCTGGAGTCAACCACACCAGTTCCTGTGTCAGCCTGCAGGGTCCATTTCCATCCCATTCTGCTCCACAGTGAGGACATCACAGCCACAGCCACACAGCCCTGTCCCCATCTCAGGGGCATTGCCCCAGCCCCCACCCCTCGCCAGTCTTTCTTTAGAATTTGTAACAGCCCCAGAGACACCGGGCCACACTTCTCTGCTGATTCTCCTGCCCGTCACCCTAAATCAGCATGCTAGACTGGACTGTCACTCACCAACTTCCTGGGCTGCCCACTACCTGTTGTCTAGAGGTCCTGTGTCTGGAAAAGTGGGCTTGGAACTGGTCCCCACCACAGGACAGATGTGTAGGAGGAATCAGGAAGGGAGCCCCTGTTGCTTCAGAGGCTATCATGCTCAAATGTAGGGCTTGAGTCCTGACTTCCACAGGCCCCTCAGGTCCAAGCAGGCCAAGGCCAGGGTAGACATCAGTTCCTTAAGGACCTTCCCTGACCCATGTGTGAAAGCAATGACACCGGAAGTCAGTTTTCCCTCCAGACTCTCAAGGAAGTAAGGTAAGAGCTGGGGGTCTCACCCCTGCCTGAGGAGCCAGAGATGAGGCAGCCGCAGGGAGGAGACAACCACACCAGAGGCCTCCATGGCAGGCGGGTCCTTAAGTGAATCAGGGAGTGAATGTGATGGGGTTTGTCATGGACTGGGGGCCAGTCTCGGCAGGACAACCTCAGGAGGGTCCAAACCTCAGGTTCCTCTCCTAAAAAGTAAAAACAACAAAAGCACCTCTATTCGGGACCCCAAATAGCCAAAACACTTTTTAAAATAATTTTGAGAAAGAAGAACAAAGTTGGAGGATTTTCTGTTCTCTATTCCAGAGCTTACTACAAAGCTCCAGTAATTAAAACAGTTTGTGCCATCGTAAGACAGACTCAGAGACCCACCAAAAGCAGAGCCCAACAATAAACACATAAATGGTCAGCTAATTTTTGACAAGGGTGCCAAGATCACTCAGTGGGGGAAGGACAGACTCTTTAATGGGTGGGGTGGGAAAACTGGATATCCACATGCAAAAGAAAGAAACTTTGCCTTATATCATACACAGAAATTCAAATCATTGACCTGAATATAAGACCTAGAGCAGTGATTTCTTAAATATGATATTAAAGCATAGGCAACAAAACAAAAACTAGACAAGTTGGACCAGCAAAGTGAGAAATTCGTGCATCGAAAGACAGCATAAAGAGAATGAAAGGACAACTCACAGAGTGGGAGGACATAACTGCAAATTCTGCGGCTGATAAGGAATACATAAAAAACTCCTGAAACTCAACAACAAAAATCGAGCGTAGGCCTTTCATAGGATTCTCCAGAGGTGATATCCAAGTGACCAATGAGCATGTGAAAGGGTACCTCACACTGTTAACCATTATGGAAACACCAATCAAAGCTACAGTGAGACACTGCTTTATGCTCACTGGAATAGCTATGATGGTAAGAGAAAGAAATTATCAAGTGTTAGCAAAGATCTCAAGACACCAGAACCCTTTGGTATTGCTGATGAGAATGTGAAATAGGGCAGCCACTGTGAAAATGAGTTTGGTAGCTGTTCAAAAAGTTAAACATGGTGGGGCTGTGGTATAGCTTGGTGGTAGAGTACTTGCTGGGCATAGTAGAATGCTTCTCTGCAGGCATGAGGCCTTGAGTTCCAACCCCAGCACAGGAAAAAAAAAAAAATCAGTCAGTTTTGTTATATATGTTCACCACCAGGAACCAAACCTCCAACTCTACTGGGCAAGGCCCTGGGTTTGATTCCTAGCACTGAAAAAAAAAACATATGATGCAGCAATTCACTTCTAGGTCTACACACAAAAGAAGTGAGAGCAGAGAACCAAACATGCTGATACACTGATTTTCATAGCAGTATTATTCACAGTAGCCTATAGGCAGAAATAGCCCAAGCCTCCATCAATGGAGGAATGCATGGCCAAGGAATGCGTGTGTATATAATTATTATTTTTCTATAAAAGGAAATTCTAATGGGTGTTACAGAATGGATGAAGACATTCTAAATCAACTAATCCAGACACAAAAGGACAAATATTATATGGTCCTACTTATAGGAGACAGCTAAAAAAGTCAAATTCATAGGGACAGAAAAAATAGAGGTCTCATAGGAGATAGGGGGAGAATGTTGCAGTTCGTTGCATCTTAAATAGGACTCCAAGGCCATGTGCCTTGCGTGCCATCCCCAGCACAAGAAAAAAAAAATTACTAAATTCTTTGACATATGTTCACCACCAAAAACCAAACCTCCAATCTACTCACTCTCCGGTAAGCTGGGTTAAGTCAATGGTTCTTGAGCCTGGTCACCCATTCGAGGTCACACAGGGACTGCTCCTGGTCTTGTTCATTGCGGTGGGCAGGAGGTGATACATTACCCCCGCCAGAGCTTCGTCATCCTCAAAGCCCTCACTTAGGTGATGCAAGTTCTTACATCGCTTCCTCCCAGACGAGGAATCTGAGGTTTGAAAGGGGAATGACATCCGCAGCCCACCCATCAAAGGATGGGGCCAGGTGAAGCTTCACAACAGCCTGTTTGCTTGGCAACATGAGCCCAGGGGTCAGCTGAGGGACCTTGCGGAGCCAGCACAGAGGGGAGCCCTGGTGTGGGCAGCCAGGGCACATGGGCACCTCTCTCCCCTCCTTGAAGCCAAAGCAATTTGGTTTCCACCGGGATCTCCCTCTGTTGTATGCTTGGCAGCATGC